>JBBPDB010000134.1:10665984-10695668 GCA_037974465.1 Brachypetersius altus
TTTAAGGCAAATCCTCCGTGTTGGTGAGGGCAGATCACAGCACGCAGCCCCGCCCCCTGCTAAGTAACAGCCAATTGGAGTCATGGGGCGTGGCCAATTAGCATATCTTCTAAACATTTACAGCTCAAAAGTCCCACATTCAGAGTCGCCGATTGTAAACGTTGCCAAAGACTTGAGACTTGAGAAATGACTGATAAGCTGATATACCAATACTGTATCTGTATTAAATAAGTGTATACATATAATAAAAAAAAAAGAATGGATGAAGAGAATTGTAAGCATGCACTAAGTCGAACCCATAAAAATATATATTCTATTCATTTTGTGCGACTCATTGTCAGTATACAACAACCCACTTAATTGTCACAGGAACTAGTGAGACTTTGTGGGGTGAGGTGATGGTTTCTCCTCCACAACAGAAATTCCTTTCCAACGTTGCATCTCACATTATAAATAGTACGCATATGTGATGACTCTCCGTACACAGAAGTGTCTACATAGCAGAACGGAGAATAGCCGGGGGAGGCGTGTTCCACACCCAGGCTTTGTTTGTTCACTCTCTGTTCATTTGCTCTAGCGCCGTTCCTCATTCTCCTATTCAACACGATCAGCATGAATATGAATAAACCCAGGATATTGTAATATTGTAAAATAAATGTTTAACTGCAAGAGTCTTGGTTCGGAAAACGAGCATTTCAGTGTTACAGCAGAAAACTGTTTGACGTTGTTAGAAGTAAGTCTATTTACCGATTCTCAATGACAGTATAGTAAGGCGTGATAGCTAACAACGTAGAGCGCTCTCTGGGCCCTTTATTAGAAACTTCCAGCCGACCTGCCATCTGCCCAAAGAAGAACACTTATAGGCTCTCACTTTTTAAATGTGGCCCGTAGATGGAAGGAAAACACAGGTGTTTCTAATAAAGTGTCCATTGAGCAGATGGGGTGTTTCTAAAAAAGTGGCCAAAAGGGATGTTTCTAAGTGGCCAGTGAGTTCAACGACAAGGCATTTCTAATAAAGTGGTCAATGGGTGGAAGCACAAGGAAGGTGTCTCTAATAAAGTGGGAAGAAAAGGCAAGTGTTTTCAAAAAGTGGCGAGGTTAGTCTTCCTAATAAATTGGCCAGTAAGTGGAAGTAAAAATAAGTGTTTATAAAAAAGTGGCCAGTGAGTTCAGCTACAAGGTGGATGTTGCTAATAAAGTGGATTTATCGCACCTGTTGATATCTTTCAAGTGTAGCATAAGCGTTGACATTATTGTCTATCTTGTATGAGCATTGTGTGTATTGATCAGTAGTGGTGGTGATGTGCGTGTGTGTGCGTGTGTGTGTGTGAGTGTGCGTGTTTGTGTGTGTGTGTGTATGAGGGGGCGGGGCTAATTCCTGGCCCTAAATAACACCAATATGTTTGGCAGTCCATGCATGAACAGAATAATATTTATGTAGGCCAAGAACTGCAGGCCCTTTTCTATAGGCTGTCTACTGACATCTCTCTCTCTCTCTCTCTCTCTCTCTCTCTCCCTCTATTTCTTTCTGTCTCTCACATGCCAGGGGTTTATGCATATGTGTTTGCATTAAACTGCTGCAGCTGTCAGAGTGGATTACGGTCTGGCGGATGGGCCTGCCGGAGATATGACAGGCGTGATGGGGAAAGGACGCGTCTAATTCAGGCCAGATGAATGTGACAGCAGACAGTTGAGGATGGCAGGGTTACACACACACACACATACACATGGGGGGTTGGGGGGCCACTCGAATCACGCACATCCCACCACAGCCCTTGTTCATGAAGACGCACGACTCATTTGCTATTCAGTCGCACTGTAGGGAGGAAGTTAGCGAGAAGCACTTTAGCCAGAGTTAGCTTAGAGCTAGGTAGAGCGCACTGTTCAAAATAAAGCACACAGGAGGTTTCTTTGGAGCAATGCCCATAGAAGCCCCACCTCTGGGTTCTTAAGGAATCTATCAATTAAAGGCACACTCCAGAGTTTTCAGTCTAATCAAATGATCAGTCTAAACGGCTGCACTGGTAGCAGACAGCCGCTTACCGGGGGCAATGATTTAAATATAGTGTAGATTAAACCCATACTTAATTAAAACTATTGTTAAGTAGGACCAACATTTTACTTGAAGGAATCCTCCAGTGTGTTTCACCCTAATCTCTTCAGTTGATTACCATTAATTATAATAATAAAAATGTTCCCTCGCACTCGCTGTCTCAGTACACTTCCACAATAGAAGCCGGTGGGCAGTTCCTATTGGCTTCTGACTGTAAGCGTGTGTCTCTTGAATTAACCATATGCTACAGATGCAGTGTCCAGATGTGATTTCAGAACAAGAACGTCTGTGGACAGCTTAAAAGTCACCCTGGATAACATCAGTTAAAGCTTGTAGAAATGTGTCGCGTGCAGTTAGAGATCTACAATAGGGCTTGTGGAGGGGCTCAGTGGGTAGGATACTTGCCTCCAGACCAAGAGGTCATGGGTTCGAATCCTACCTTCAGCATAACCACCACTGGGTCCCTGAGCAAGACCCTTAACCCCAAGTTGCTCCAGGGAGAGACTGCCCCCTGTAGGTAGGGAATGGTAGTCGCTTTGGATAAAAGCGTCTGATAAATGCTGTAAATGTAAATGTACAAAGTTAACTTATTGTTGGCTGAGAGAAAGTTTCTCAGTTAGAAAGAGATTTTGACCTGCAGCTATGGAACTTTTTTGCTTGCTGAGAAAATGTTCCTCATTCTGAAGGGCATTTTCACTCATGGATACACAGCTTAAATTCTAACGTTCCTCTCTTTTGGGCTGTAAGTGAAGTAACAGTAATAAAGCACTTCAGCATCCTAAACAGTCTACTATTCCAGAGTACAATAACTCTTCATTAACACCAAATCTTCATTAAATTGGTTTGAAGTGTTGGATGTCCAATGCGGATCATTTTTACACAAAATGAACTGCTGATGCAGATATGATTTAGATTATACATGAGTAAACACATACTTAACACTATAAACACAGTCAGGGATTGTTAACAATACATTTAATAACTTGATTAATCAGTTTCTACTGTATATTTAATATGAATCTTCCCATTACATGCAAAAGAAGACGTCTTAAAGTATCAGAATTATTGTCTGATTTCTAGCCCACTGAGTACTGGACTAAAAAGAAAGTCAGTGGTATCAAACATCCCATCCATCTGTTTCTTATGGCGTGAACTACAATGTTTTCACTTGTTTGGAGATTCCTGCAAATTCACCCCACAGCATCTGCTGAACATTAACCATATGTTCTGTTTGCTAAAATGGTTAGTGCGGTTTATAATAAAGCAAACTTTCCTGGGTGGAAAAAAGTCAGTCCTACTGAGGGTGGGGTTTACAAGTGCACTGAACTGAAGGAAACTCCTGTGACCTGCTTAGATCCTGAAAATGACGAACTGAAAGAGAGGCTATTTCATCTTCCCTTTCTTTTTTGTCATCTCCGCTCCTGTCACAGAGTCGGTAGCTTTTTAAAGCCCCCCTCGGTAGACTGCAGCAGATGGCTGCTGGAGCGGTGGCGCTCAGCAGGTGGAGATGTTAGTTGACGTTCTCAGTGTGTGTTAAGCTTCTCTCACTTTGCCCCTGGCTCCCCATCCCCTATAGATGTCACCGAGTTCATGAGTTCTACATCTCCCTTTGCTTTGTTGCAGTACCATTCAAGCAACTGATAAAGTCTCACTTTCAGTTTCTTCAGAAGAAGCTAAAGATTGATGCTCTAGAGCTGCTCACGCTGAATCGTGCCCCAAAATGTCTCATGTGTGCTGACTCTTTTTCTTTTTTTTCATTTGAAATAGATTTACTTTCTGGGTCTGTGTCTCTCCTACTTTGCTGAATTCCCAGCAACATCCTCACCCCCTGTTGCGATCCTGCTTTGTTGAATAACACATGAAATCTTCTGCTGCCTGCTGTGCGTTAAGATGTGCCAGAAGTGTATCTGCAAAGAATAGATGAGGATTTTGTTCCTTATCCAATTATGTCCTATCTACTGTCTCCAAAACAAATTTTTTGGACATTCAGCAGGGCTCGATAATTTGCCTCCTTTGGATTCACGAAGAACATGAAGAGCTGTTCTGTAGCATGTGTATTGTTTGATGTTTTTGAGGGATATGCTTACATTTATGTATGAGAATACTAGATATATATGAGAATACTAGAGATGGTTCTGCAGTTCCCTGGCTCTTCTTGCCTTTTTATGACTGCTGCATAAGTTAACCCTTTATTATCTATTGTAGATGATACGTTCAGAGTCTTCGCGTTTGTGTCCTTTCAATTATGGGTTGGTCCATGAAAAAGCAGGTAGACCAACTTTGTAGACTCCACAGTGCAGTCATCACCCTACCTATTCCAATGTGAGTACACTCTGCTGATGAAAAAACAATCAGAGCCATGGATTCACATAAACCCACCCGAACACAATGCCCTTCACTTCATTCATCCGTTTTTGCACAAGCAAGCAAGATAACATAACTGAGTTTGAATCAGGGAGCCGAGTTGTGCAAAGATGAGGAAAAACAATGCAGCAGTTTTGTAAACCCAAACCTTATCATTCGAAGTTAAAGCATGCTGCCATGGTAGGTATGAAAAATTATTCTAGCCCAACTGTAAAATGATCTGAAACATTAAAGTACAGATTTGCTTTGACATTTTGACACAGCCCTTTTTAGACTATTGTAGTAAAATGGGGACAGATCTCACTTTCACAAGCCCTTCATCTTTAGACAGCAGCTTTACACTGAGGCACTGGAGTTCTGATAAAGACCTGAAGACTCTGGGTAAGAGTGGATAGCAGTGGTTTTTCTGTTAGCTGATATGACAAAAATTGCAGTTTAAGCCCCAAATGAACAATCACGTTGCGTTAGTAGCTGTAAAGATATAGGCAGTGGCACTTCAGATGAAGCATGTGCTAGCCTTCACCCCCCACTGTTGTTGTTTTCATGTAATTTGGGAAGTCCTTGTTAATGAATAGGCCATGAATAAATTGAGAGGAAAATTGGGGGAAATATGTTAGGTCTGACCTACCCATGGCTACATCTCCAGTGTATGTCTGTGTTGGCTATAGTAATAGGATCATACAGTTTTCTATCACTATATAATTAAAGCTTCATGCTGCCTTTATTGTTGGATGCAACTTGATAGTTTCTGGATGGAATCTGCATATGTTAATTTGACCTTGGTTAGATCACATTTTCACATAAATGCAGAAATTGTCGCTTGTCATCAGAGTGCTAACCAAGCAAAGCAAAGCATCTTTGTCCATTAAACCAAGCCATTCTTATTCCAGATAAAAAGAGAGCTTTGGCTGCTTGCCTGTCCGCCCGTTCCTCTCCTCCTGTCGTCTCGCAGCTGACCAGAACACCTCCAAACTGAGTGCTGTCTTTGACAGACTCTTGCTCTTGTGCCAGATGTGTATACACTCACTGTGGCTCTTGTTTACAAGCTTGTGATGCGTGTGGGTGACGTCCCGTTGAGCGCAGCAGGAGGTGAGGCCTGCGTGTTTCACCAACCTCCCCCAGATCTCCGGGATGCTTTGTTTCATCAACAGCCTTTTCAAAGGCCCACCTGTTTTAGTCACATGACAGCAGGCCACCATGGATTCTCTCCTGGACTGCTCTTCCAGCCATATCTTTGTATATGGGGTCAAGCACAGGCAGTGGTTACCTAGCATGGTGTTAATCTGAGATAGCAGGTATACCCATTGATATAGTCTGCTTATCCTATCTGTAATTAAAGAGCCTGTGTATTGTAGGACAGCTTAAATAGGGCAGAGCATAGAGGACAAATTCCTAGGATCTTAATTATTTCCCTGTGGTCCACTAATGATATTTGTGTCCTTTTATGTACCGTATACAATAATTAATTATGACTATTTTTGTTTCTGTGTTTTGGGGACTGACATATGTAAATGAAACTCTTTCAGAAAAATAGTCCAGGACAAAGGACTTCAGGATGAATGAGTGGAGCTCAAAGCTGCTGTAGGCAGAATAGTAAGAATTGTAAGTGGGTCGGAAATTCAAAAAGCTCTTCCGTAGACACGTCAAAAAACAAACCACTCAGGCCACTTTTGAATGGGTACGATCATGCATTTGATTCCTGAGTGCCAGAAGCAGCACAAGCACTACATTTCATTATTTTTTCTCCAACACTCCTGTCAGTTAAGCTTAAATGGGCGTGTCTAAAAAAGAATGACTGGGGGGTCATAGGTCACATTCATGGTTGTGATGTCACAACCATAATTAATTGTGTCAAATCAAATCAATCTTTGTTATTATATGGACTGCATGCACTTAGAGGGACTGGTATGTTTTTTTGTTTTTTTATTTTTTTATTTTTTTATTTTTTTTTACACTTACGTTCCATGTTATGTCTGTTTCGAGACAGGGGTCAAGATGTAACATGCCTGCTAGTTTTCTAGCAAGTAAATGGCACATCCACCCATAACATGAACTTCACCTTTTCTGGTCTGGTCCCAGCCTGTCTACTTTAAAGTGCACCCCAGTGCATTTTTGAGTGGTTCTGTCAGTGGTACAGACAGTCATTGTTATAATTGAGAACCTTTCAGCCAGGTAATGATGGTGGGAGATGCTGTTTGTTTTCATAATTATCCTTGCTGTTTTTATCACATAGCACGCACGGTCATTCATTTTGAGGAAATGTGTCAGAAACCAGCAGTTGCAATGTGTTTTTGGGGTGTGGAGGGGGTGTAAATTAGGCTATAGCTCAGCGTTTGCGCTGAAGCCCTTCTATATGGCTGTGAAAAGTGCACAGCTGGTGGAAGACAAACAGAAGCAGTCAGCTTTTATTCCCTAAAGAGACGCCTGGAGTCGCACTATAAATTTCCCCTGGCAGCATTCATGCTCTTATCCTCATATGCAATTTCCCCCACTTACCCTCTGCTGACGAGCTTTTAAATAGCCCTCAGTAAACCTATCTCAGCCCCCGGTTACCTATCTCACATACACCTCTCTACGCAGGGTAGATGCATATGTATGTGTGTGTGTGTGTCTTTGTGTAAATGCAGGGAGGAGGTTGCTGGTCTATTTATCGACCCACAGCACTGCAGCAGCTCAATACACCACTCCTATTGATTTCCTGCACGCTTCTGTCTCCCCACAACAGAGTGGCCAAACCCGCGGGCTGCTCGGATGATGGACGTCCTTGTAGAGGAGGAACCCATGTTACTTGGACTCTATCTACCAGTTATTACAATAGTTTGATGAAAAATCTCATGTACACAGTTTCTACCAGTTTCATTCTTTAATTTTTCACTGGAGCCATGACTCCTAACCTTGCGTTAAATTGTGTCGTGATAGGAATAAAGGCTTTGCATCATTCTGGAAGCATGTGTATTGTGGTAAAAAAAAAACTACAAGATAGCATTTCTGTGAGGAAATGCGAAGTGATTGCATGGTTGCTATAAAACCTCTGTTTGGGGGAAAAATATTATCATAGTGGGTCTCAAACCGACTCTCATTATCCACCATACCGTGTTTTACCCCTCCGCCATCGAGTGGGGTATTATTCACTCTCTCTTACCAAGCCATTTATCAGTGGAGCGGACCCCTCTCACCCGAAAACAGGTTGAAAAATGCACTTGGTTCACAGACTGATTATTATACATTATGAAGGCGACTCGTCCGCACAACTTGAATTTTTAATCGTAAGTAGTCGAATGGTGTATCCTGGAATTCACTATGGCTCAGACCCAAAGAAGCAGCCCCAAATTTCAGCTAATAAAAGAATAATAATGAAACTTAAGCAGAACAATAGTGTGATTTCTTCCACGAACACACAAATTACTCTGTGGCATTGTGTTTTACTAAATATGTTGTATTTATTAAGTAACTTAGTTGTTATTCTATTATGAATGTTGTTTATGTGTGTACTATTACGTATTAATTCTTTTAATCTCAAAGCCACTTATACTAACCAGTAGGGATGCACCAAAATGATTTATTTTGGCCAAAACCGAAAATAAGGAAACACTTCCGAAACAAACCTAAACCAAAACACAGGAAGAAATAATTATACCAATGTTTTGTATTGCTGTTATGGCTGCGACTGTGTGTTTAATTATATTATTAAACTAATAATATAAATATAATATAAATGGTTCAAAGAATAAATCTGTTACAAAACTATGAAAATATAATATAATATGCATTCAGAACAAGTGCTTTAAAAACTGTTGAAATATATAACAACATTCTCTGTAGGCCTATAACAAAATAGTGTATTAAAACAAAGACTGGCAGCCCATATATTAAGTAATCACTGGAAAACTTTCTTGCTTTTTCAAAAACCTCCAACACAGACGGAGTGGGTGTGCTCGAAGGGTCTTGCCTCTTCTGTGCTTGATGGGGATGTTTTGATTTTATATGATAAATGAATCCTGACGTTGAGAAAGTCTTTGTGGATGCATCCCCTGTTCTATCTTGTGCGCTTTACAAACGGCTTTCCGTGTGAATTTCTTAGATATATTGAAATGAACCCACAAGGCAGACTCTAATCCAATATGATGCATGAAGGTTACGGTTGTTGATTGCCTCATCACTGTTTCGGTCACGATAAAAATTCTTGCTGTAAGGCAACAGACCTGGACCTCTGCACCACAATGGCTTCTTTCACCATTGAACCACAGTTCACCAGCACCATTTTCCTTTTTTTATCACTAGAATGGTTGTGGGAGAAGCAGTAGCTAACAGGGAGCCTAATAGCTAAATCTGAATTTGGTTACATCTTTAAATTCAGTTTAAGACTGCTGCTACCTCGGTGTTCAAATATCCTGTGTACATTTGTCCATTTTGTAGATTAAGACTGTAAAACTAAAGACGCAAACTTTAGATGCCAAACATCTTTTGGCCGGTCTCCACATTTAAAGGGAAAAATTAGTACCTTTTATTTATTTATTTTTTTTGCCAAACTATCAATGTTAAACGATGCCTCAGAGTTTTCCATTTGAGAATTGGGCAACATTAATATTCCCCTCTTCTCACCTCCATGATGGGGCCATGTGACACACCACTCTCATCAACTGCTCATACTTCACATTTCTCTTAGTGCCACCGGAGTCAATGGAATCTTTTTCTCGTTAAATTTGCCTTTAATAAAATGGCTGTTATGAATAACCTGAGGCTAATGCAAACGACAGCTCTGCCATACCAATTAAATGACAATAATGGAGAGAGAATGGTGTCGCTGTCTGAATAACACCCATTTAATGTGCTTCCCTGCCTTCAACTCCATTGGGTTTTTCAGAGTGAATGGAGATATTCCTCCCCACTACCTCACTGTGATAGAAACACTACACACAATGCCACAGTGTCCAAGAGCAACTGCAACTTTGCTCCATTCCCAGTTTTTCATGGCTCAGATATAAAGGACTCATCTCTTTAAATATGTCCAGACACTTTGTGTTTTTTGGGACAGTGGGAAGAACATAGCCTTTATGTCCTTTGGGCAACAACGGGGAGGGGGGACACCGACTGAGTTTCTTCTGAGGATCAGAGTGGCGAATTCTTGATGTTCAAAGCCAGACCCATGTCACTGATTTGCATGGTGTCATGTGTGCAAGACCCTACTCATCGTCTTTGATTTCCCTCCTGTGGCTAGAATCCTGCTTTGCTCCTACAGGGATCATAGCAGCAGTTCTAAAAATGTGTATATACTGTATCTTTCTTGGCAAAGTCTGGATTGGCAAAAAACCCTTAACAATCCTATCAGACCAAATCCCTGTTTTAATGTTTGAAATGTTTTTGGATACAGTGATGCTCCTCGCAAACATAACCTCCATACTTTGGCAAAAAGTCAAGGTCCCAGCAGTGATCTCACTTAAGTGTAGTTGATCAGCCAAGGCATGTTTACTGTCTGCAGTTTCGACAGTTTTGCACTGGAGCAACAAAGCTCAAGAGTTAGCATTGTGTTAATTGCGTGTTTATATATATTTCATTGCGTGATATATACTTGGCATGTTTTTAAGGAATCTCAAATATATGTATTTATGTGGTTTCCAAAACTGCATGACTTACAGATATTTTCAAAAATGTAAAATACCAAAAGGCAACATTATCTGCTATGTTAAAACTTTACGATCAGCTTAGAGTGAGATTTGTTCACATTTTGATGGGTAAGGCATGAGTTGGAGGTGAGTTTGCTCCTGCTGTTTGGCAAAATAAACATCACAGGACGCGAAGATGAGAAGTTAGCATGAGAAAAGGCTTGTGTGGCATGAGATCTGTGTCAGGTTTGTGATTTGGCAACCCAGATTAGCCTCGTACTCACATTATCCTTTTCAATGTATCAGCGTCAAAAAACTCGTATGCTACGACTGCACAGAGACACAAAAACAGTACTCAAATAAAAACCAAAATAAAACTCTCCAGAAATACTCTGAGAACACTTAGTACTGGAATCCAAAACTAAAGGAGACTATGCAATACATGTCTTGATCCATTTGGGGTGACAATTCCTTTAACGCTGAATTGTTTCTCCTCAGCTGCCTTATATGTCTGAAAGTATACAAACAGACATTCTAGTGAGTAATTTCAACTACTTGAATGTGCTGGAGTGATTAGATGTGCACCACACCACTTGTGAAATGTCCAGAGAAATGCATTGCCAGTATTAAGCCCCCTGCAGTGGGCTGTAGAGCAGTTAAATCATTTGTGGATGAATGGAATCAAATCCTCACCACAATATTCTAACATCTAGCATGTGGTCCTTCCAGCAGAGGATCGGAGGTGAAGAAAAGTGGGAGTAGATAGATGTCTACAAACATCTCTGGATCTTCCAGTTCATCCATTCTCTGTCTGTTCAGTCTGTTTTCCCCCCAAATTGACCTTGCGTCTTGCTTCTGTTTTTCTGTGTTCAACAGGAGGCGCTTTGAGTGAAAATGCAATCCAGCTGGTGTTTACCCTTTGCCCTCCTGCTAGCCATCCTCACACCTCCTTCACAAAGCAGTGAAAGCATCCCTGTCAACACAAAGCGAGGCTTGAGGCAAACTTCTCCTGCCAGCAGAAATGCCCTGCAGGACCCCGAGGCAGGGCTGCCACACGGAGGCCACAGGAGGAGGCAGGGTTTGTTGTCCCACAGGCCTCTGCAGACGGCTGCCCGTCCTGAGAATGACGAGTCTGGTCTGGAGGGCTTGAGCCCTGTGAGGTTGGAGATGGGGCCTGGAGAGCGAGAGAGAGGTCACATGAGGGACAACCACCCTCCAGGAGGAGAGTTCACACGGAAAGGTCGGAGACACGGACACCAGTCTGAACACCGGAGACACGGCCGCAGGGACAAGTCGCGAGGAGGAAAAGGTTCCTGCATGGAGTAGCCTTCTGTAGTGATTGAGGAATTTATGAAAGAAAAGCAAATAATTTGTGTATTTATGAGGTGGCGCAAAACTTAGTGTAGATCTATTTAGTGGACAGTGAAAATAGACCACCAGCCACTTGTAATATCTGCAGTGCCAGCATTTAGACTGCAGTAAGCTTTCTACCTGCTACCTGGTTTTGGTGGTAAGAGTGAAGACACATTTCAAGTTGAGTACTTTTTACTCATTATTCTCACCAATGAGTACATCACTGTAGTTTGAGTGCATGTCAGTGTCTTCAACATGTCATAGCTATTTGGCAATCTTAGCATATCATCACTGTTGCACAAAATGGTAAATATACAGAAGAATATATATAACTATTAATAGCAGTGTTTAATATAACAATTAATAACTAGAGTGCCTGTTTTTCATGATTTGTCATCACTTTATTGTATTGAAAGTGCCCACTGTGTGGCTATCTTACCTACTCTGGATGTAGATTGAGTGTGATGGAACCTGAACCTGATACAACATTTCTTGTTGTAAAAAGTGAATGAAAGTGAATAATTACTGATTACAATATTCCTATTTATTTAATTTTAATAAAAACTATTCCTGAGGGTTGTTTGGAAGACAACAGGGTGAGATAGAGGAGTCATTTCTAGGTCAGTTGAGCCATTGATTGCGTGTACACTTCACACTTCTAATTTATTGATTTATTGAGGCCAGTCATGCATGCAGTGTTCCTCATTAAGCTATCCACATTCTTTCTTTCTACTCATAAATGAATGCCTTAATTATTCTTCAGAATTTGATTATCATTTTTCTATTTGATGCTGTGAGCAAAGTATAATTAACAGTTGCTGTCTAATGAAATCTTTTAAAACGTATATTGTTTGTATATTAAATTGTATACATGTAACTTTAATGTATGTAATATTAAAGAATTAGA
The DNA here is from genome assembly GCA_037974465.1 of Brachypetersius altus. Taxonomy (NCBI): domain Eukaryota; kingdom Metazoa; phylum Chordata; class Actinopteri; order Characiformes; family Alestidae; genus Brachypetersius; species Brachypetersius altus. Next base: position 10,678,265 of record JBBPDB010000134.1, read on the forward strand.
TTTAAATACTTTTGGGCCATTTACTTTGTTCAATTCATAATTGAATTTAAAATGCAGTTGAATAGATAATACAATCGAAGGCTTTGATTTGACTGTAACAAATTATATGTTATAAGAACGTCTTCTCTTTTTCTCTCTCTCTCTCTCTCTCTCTCTCTCTCTCTCTTGCTCTCCCTCAGGGTTCTTCGCTGACCCCAGCACAGATTTAGGCTCTCTGATGAAGGACACCGATCCATTGGACGACAGGCCCTACACGCTCTCACCCAATCACAATTCAGCCACGGCTGCAGAGGCCCCCTCCCCCGCCTCCCGTATCCCAGTTGCCACAGCGATGGGCGAGCATCCCCCAACTCTGCCCCCGGCCTCCACCAAACCCCAGGTAACTGCACAGTCAGAAGTGTCCTTGAATATGAAGCTCTATTGTGCTTCTCAAAGTGTGCGGTTTAATAGGATGTAGTTCTTCTGGAGGGATTTACTCCTCGTCAATGATGCTACGCTGAGGCCTGTGTTTCCGCATGATGTGTGGCTCTGAATGGTGGCATTATTTGCAGAATAGAGAATTAGAGGAGATTGGGGAGTGTGTTGGACAACAGGGAGTTCAGAAAATGGTCAATTTGCCCAGTTTCAATGGTACTTCTTAAGAGTTTTTTGGTTCTCTCCATAAACAGTTTGCACAATAACATCACAAATCATCACAACTGTTAAGGGAGACTGCCTCATTGTCACCGTTCCCATCAATATCTTACACTGTTTTATGAAACAGAAAGGTTAAATTGCATTTGTCCCTATAAACTCATCTGTCCTAAAAGGATACCTACTTTTTTTTACTTACTTTTACCTACTTTTTAAAAATAAGAATGAAAAAAGGCCAGCAATCTCTTGGAGGATATAGTGGCAGTCAAATACAGGTAAAAATATAGAAACAAATTTATACTTTCTGTCTAAGGAATGACAATCCAAAGAGCAGTTTTTCAATACATGAAATGTTTCACTTGTAAAAATTATGCCTTAAGCTGCAGCTTCATGGAAAACAAGATTTTTAAACATTTTACACCATTACTGTTGCTTTATTCATCTTGTAATGTTTATACAATATGAAGGGAAGCTAGCATTTTAAATGTAATAAAACAAAACAGAGTCAGCAAATACATAGAAAATGCACAAACATTTGCAGAAAAAAACATTCGTATCCTGTAGAAAAAGCGCAACACTAATTTTAATGACTTGACAAAACATTGATACCAGTTTTGGCCATAATATACACAGTACATCAACATGTAATGAATGTAAAGAAACCGCTTTATGAAAGTGCATTTAAGCAGATGTTTGTTTATTTACAGTATAATGAATATTATTTTTATGGGTATTATATAATGCTCAACGTAGCTCAAACTCCACTGCCTTTTGGCTGGAACATAAATTCACACAGTGCCATTTCCCTTTCAGTCCTTCTGCAAAATGTGAAATATCATAAAAGTGGCAAACATTTCAAAGCTAAAACCCGCCACTAAATATTGTAAAATGCTCAATATTGATGAAAAATGCTCAGTGTAGCCCCTCATTTGTGTAATTTGCTGCTTTTGCTTTTGATGGACCCACTTTAAATTGTACATCAAAAGCATTAGGTTGAAAGGACGTTTGGATTAAATGGTCCAGTAATTTTGCTGAAATGTTTCTCGAACAGAAATGGGACACTTAAAGTCAACCTGTAATCAAAACCGGCCTTTTGTGCGCCAAGTTTGTGTTGCTGGTCATAATTTATGCATAAACAAAAGCATCTGTAGTTTTTTACTGTCCTTTTTCTGTGCATTCAGTAAATATTACATGTTAATTTAATAATTTAAATACAAATACGTTTACGTAATATCACAGTGAATTATATAGATATATAAAGATGTGCATTCATTTACATTCTTAATGCACTTTTCTTTGTTTTGACGACAAATAATGGCAAAAATGTAAAGCATACCCAAGAATGACTTTTTGTGTATCATTATAATATATCTCCTTGTTTACCTACAGGCACAGATATGGACTGACAGTTCAGAATCCTTGCTTGGTATGAAAGTTCTTTACTTGTTTCAGTGAGGTGCTGGTGAGAAAATACTGAATAAAAAATTACAGCGTGTTTTTGTTATTGTCAGCAATAGCAATCCTTCTAAGGATTAGAGAACGTTCCAACACATAGATCTTAGTGCAGTAGGGCCTGGCTGGACAGATTTATCTGGCTGTGGGGCTCTACCTCTGTGTATTTATTACTGTACACTGCCTGGATTGGGACTGTGTCCCGCTTTTCATCACACAAGCCAAATTGCCCAGCTTCCCCTGTCCTTGCTATACAGGGGTCAGTGGGGAAGGGCTTTAATGGTAACGCCATAGAGAGAGAGCTGTTGCTCACTCTTCCTCCTCCTCTTCCACCTAAACCATCTGTTCTTCTCTCTCTTCTTCATTGGCTCCTTCTCAAACATGCAGTCCCAGTCTCTGTTCCAGGTATGCAAGCATTAATACAAGACCCATTTCACTGAAAATTAAAACATAGAAACTGAGCTGCCAAAATAGCCCATTTAGATTTCATGTTAGTGATGACAGAACCATGAAGACATGCAACCACCTATTCAGCCAACCACGGTTTTGCCCCGTCCATTTGGGCTGAAGTGATGCGGAGTGTTATTACTGCAATCAGCCTGTCGCTGTGTTTTCAGAAGATGGATTCCAGTCCCAATTTAAGGGTCTATTTTACATTTCTGCTTTTCATTTTTTAAAGAAGGGCAGATAATCAGCACCAAGGTCTTTACCAGATATTACTCTTAAAGGCACAGTAACAAAACAGAACTCACATTTAAATGGATAAAGCTTGCAAAATATATATAAAAAAATATTATTACTGTTTTTGCTACATAAAACTGTACAGATGTTAATAAGCACAGGGGAAAATTAAATACAAATGTAGAGTGGCTCTTTTTGGGCCAGCTGGTGACCCAGTGGTTAGGGTGTTGCTTCTGCAATCAGGAGGTTATGGGTTTGAACACTGAGGTGCGCTCCTTGTTGCTGGCACTTGGTGAATGGGTTAAATGCAGAGAAAGAATTTCACATTGTTCACACTATGTGCTGTATTGTGTTCACACGTGACCATAAGGGACCATTTTATTTTACTTTAATGTTTGTGTCACCCGCAAACACAAAATACAAATCGTCACACATAATTAGTGAGGCATGTGTTACATATATGTATATTTTTTTTACCCAGTTTTCTCTCAAATTCCAAGCTTTGAGAGTAAAAGCTACCACATGCTTGGCTCGAGTCATGTTGAGACCCACTAAGGCAATGTCATGCAGCTCCACACGCTTGGAGGAGAACACAAACTGTCAATTCTGTTTAATCAGTTAACAGGAGCCTCATCGGCTAATTTCATGCTGAGTGATGAGTAGATCTCTTCTTGGGGGGTCAAAGTATTGATAGGGAGCTCTATGTTTATTTGAAAAACCACAGACACACACACAAGCACATGCACCTTAGTACATACTGTAGGGGTTGGGTGTGATTGAATGTGCAGCTGCAGTAGTTATAAAGAGTTGTAAGGACCGTGGCCAAGCAGTCAGCCTATTATATATTCTGAATAGACGCACATCTGAGAATTAAAATGGTCAAAGACGAATCCCAGCTTGAACTGATATGCTCATATAGATTTGAGCTCAATGACTCGATTTACCTCAGACTCTCTTAATTAAGCTTCAATCAGTGCCGAGTCTTAGATTAAGACCACAGATCCTTTGTAATTAATCTAGCCGAGCTGGGCCGTCAGTGATTTTGACGAATGCCTCTACGCTAAGCTGAGCTGAGCTGGAGAGTTGGAGGACATAGTAATGGATATTTCTGCCACAGTAAGAGCGTATTTATTTGTTCCATTATATGAACATTTGTTAGGAACATTGCATCTTGATGGATGTTTATTTGAACATAAATAAGTGATTGTACTGTAAACTCACATCTTATTGTTCTATAAACAATAGTATGTATTCATTTGCAGCAAATGGAAAAACTCTGAATAGCTGTGGATTAATGCTGTTTGAAAATTTCTTTTCCTTTTAGACGGCAGTGTTGCCTACTGTGCCATAATTGTGTGAGTGTCATTCATGTCACTGTATTTTTCAAGCTCAAGTCTGCACACGCAGTGCAATAATTGCCTCCTAATTGCCTTGATTTAAACGTCACATTGAGTTCACTGAGTGTCTTTGAGTCACACACTCCCATACATGCATCCACACAGTTTTCTATGATTGCAGAAAACCAAAAGTAAAAGAAAGATTTACACTTTTTCTCAAACATAGTAAAATCTCTAAGATTTCCTGAGATATGGTCAGTGTAAGAAATCTGTCAGAAAAACTGTCAAGAAAGCTCCGCTAAACCATTGGCTGTATTCAGTTTAGACAGAATGATAAATGCAGATGAAAACATGATAGATGGAACTGGTTAGAATTTTAAGCCCTGGAACTAATGTATATCATAACATTGCAGGGCCTTAAAAGAAAGACGATGTGGTTTGGGGGGCATCTAAGGAGCATGGATAGCACACACAAAATTATCTCGAGAGCTCCAGTAGGTCCAGAGAGTAGATAGAACCAAAGCAGGCGGTGTGGAACCATCCAAGGTGTGGATTTCAAAATCCTGCGTTGCTCTACGCACCTTACCCATCCCTTTCAAAACTGAAGGGAAATCACTACATGGGTCTACTCATCAGAGTCAGAAAACTTTATTGGTCCCAGAGGAAACGGCTTATGTTATGACTGCACAGACACACAAACACATCTAAATTATAAAGTCACTTTAATTATAAATTAAACACTAAATTATAAAAACACTATATGCTATATACACAAATGCTGGAGTATTAATGCTACAAATTATAACTTTGGTGAATTACTAATAGCACAAATGGAGGTTAGCAGTGTGTTTAGTAAAGATCAGAAGTAGATGATACTACACACGTTATTATATGGTGCATATAATACGATATTGTGCATAATGTTTTAGAACTTAATAAGAACATTGCGCAGTATTTCACATGGTAGACTATTGTACATAATGGTAAGATAAAAATGCAGTAATTAGTTAAGTGTTCTAATGACCAGATGTCAGAATCCAGATGATGGAAACTAATACAAATCTCAAGCAGATATATATTACACCACTGCTACACCTGTTGCCATGGTTATGCTACACTCATTTCTACAAAAGGCTAAACCATTTTCCATGGTTAAGATACACCCATTCTCGTTTACACTGGGTTCTTTGGTTAAACTACATCAATTTTCATATTTGCATTACACCTATTTGCATGGCAAAGCTATACCGATTTCAATAATAAACCTGTTCCAGTTTCCTCGAATGCACCAGATTCACTTCCATTGTTACGTTCTATGTCCATGCTTGGTCTATATTCTTTTCCATGGTGACTATAAACCTACTTCCATGGCTACACTATATCTATTTACAACAAAAACACACTCATTACCTGCTGAATATTATTGCAGTGAAGATAAGGGCATCAAGAAATTTGTTTGAAAAACTGACTTTAAGGCACAAAACAGATTAAAAGAAATATAAGTGATCTGGTGATAGAACAATTAATTCAGTCAAACTTATTAATAATATTACAGTAGTTTAGCTGCATTAGCAAATAAATAGTCAAATCGAGTAACTTAGCTGTTGTCTACCTAATATCCTTGATTGTGTGTACCAATGCGCAAAAGTTTTGTTGTTGGGGGGGTTGATAGAGATGGGGCGAGGGGTTCAAAACACTTGGCACAACTTCAGGATCACAAGGACTGTGGCCTTTCTTCTTGGCTTTGCTTGATAATGTGACAAGTAGCTCACGTCATACACTCCTAAAATATTATACTCTTACACTCCTCTCTTTTGCTCTGGCATTAAAGGGGACATATTATGCAAAACTCTTGCACTGCACTGGGTCCAACTCATGGTCGAACATATAGGGCTGGACAGTGCCTCTGTTTTCTGCTATTTTCACGTGTGGTAAACGCACAGCATTAGCGTGGGGTGGGTGGGGCGTGGCCAGCAACAGCTTATTTTGGCTCATTTTGAAAGGGACTGAAACTGTCAGTAATAAAAATCTCTTCATTTGAGAGTGATTTTGTGCAAAGAACTTAGCCCATAGACCTATTATAACTTGTTTAAAAAGGGTATAACGTCACCTTTAAAGGTGGTGTGTTTTCTCCTTGAGCTGATGTGTCCTCTCCTCCTTCTATCCTCTGCTCTCTACAGCAGCTTTCTAAAGTCACTGATGCCCTCTATAATACACACATGCATACACATGGACATAATAAACTGCACAGGGGATCTTTCAGTCTGCCTCTTTCCATCTCCCACTCTTGCACAGACTAGACTCCAGGGAACAGATGTGAGCGTGGGAAATGTAGAAAGCAGACATAAACAGCCTCTCTGGTAGAACGTAAACATCAATAGCATTCCAGATTGGCTTGGGGAGGTGATGAAACCCTAAAGGTAGCAACTCTCGCTCGTTTTAGGATCAGCATTAGAGCATATTGTAGAACACACCAAGGAAATGCTGTCCACCAGAACGGGCTTGTTGTGATGTTTTGGGAGCAGGCTGTGAAATATAAATGGTGGCATCTCTGACACCTTAGAAAAGAAACACTTTTCACACACTAGGGTGAAAAACATTAGCGCTCAGAGAGTTTAGCTCAACCCTGAAGAATCTCACTATAAGCACCTGACTGGCACACTCACCTGGCACTTACATTCGTTGGAGCAATTTTGTAGGTTTATAACACTGAGTCTCCTTTAACCCATCCATCAATGAAAAGGGACCATCTTAGGACCACCGGACCAGAGTTTAGTGGGTTTGATATAGTACTCCATGCCACTACTGTGTTCCTGTGCTGAAAATGACCCACTTAAAGACCTGGTGTGATTTTGGTCCCCAGCAATATTCTACTTGGAGGGCACCCCTAATTGCAATCATATCTCCAACCATATTCTTTCGCAAAGAATAACAGAATCTCTACACTCTTTTTATACTGTCAGTTTTAAAAGATACATACTCTGGGCAAGCCTGGGGGAGCTAAATGGCTGCTATAACTTAAAGCAAGAAAAGGTATTGGCGCTCCCTTTTCATTACTGAACAGGGCAGAGAGTGGCTTATAAAATTATACCGCCACAGTCAGTAATTGTGAACCTATAAATTGTGACATTATGGAAGGTATTTCTGATAAAGTGGAAAAAGTGGTAAGTACAAGGAACTCCTAATAAAGGGGCAGCTTTTGTATGAATGAGACCATCAAAAAAAGTGGTACCCTGTGTATTTATATATATATGTGTGTGTGTGTGTGTGTGTGTGTTTGTGTGTGTGCGCGCACATAGAGGGCAGGTCGAGGAAAAGGTCAAGGTGAGGTACTGCCCACTTTGGACATGGCTCTTTTCGACTGGACTGATTATGAAGACATGAAGCCTGTGGAAAACTGGCCATTCAACAAGAAAAAAGGTATGGCTGGGGTTATGACATCCACTGGTGAATGGTTTTATCTAAGAGTTTAATGATCAACCCTCTTGGATCATGTCCTTCCAGAAGAAAGATCAATATAAATGATTAATTATCACAAGCGGTTTCAGTCACAGGGTCAAATGAGACACACATTCATCTTTTATAATATCCTTTATTGATTTGTGTAAGAAAAGATGAGGCTTAAGCTGTGATAGAGATCAAACCATTTACAGTTGTCTTGACCAGCATTCAGGCAACATATAAAATATTATAAACCGCTCAAAAAGTTTTGATGGTTTATTTAATATGTCTGAGAACAGGAATTTATGGCATGATGTATAATAGACTGTACTTATTTATTTGCACTTTTGATTTTAATGTTTTTATCATTGTTCAAATATGGTATAAAAATAGCATTTTCTATATTAGTTCATAATAATTGCAAATGGTGATTACAGATATTAGACCAATTTAATTTGTTTGTTTGTTTGTTTTGCACAAAGACAAGCAACGCAGCAAGAACATAAGCAATGGCAACACAACTGATGCTGACACCATCGAACCATGTGACCACCACCTTGACTGCCTCCCTGGTTAGTATACCCACAAAATGGTCTGTGACACCAAGCTTGAATAGAATAGAACAAAAAAAATTTCTTTGTACAAGCACATAAGACCATGCTAAATTTGGTGCTAAATTTCATTATACACTTATATGTGCTAATTAGACACAACATTAAAACCACTGACAGATTAAGTGAATAACACTGATTACCTGGGATATATTAGGCAGCAAGTGTTGGTAGCAGGAAAGCAGGAAATATTGATCATCTCCAAAATGGCAGATCTTGTGGGACGTGGTTAGTACCTGCGAAAAATAATCCAGTGAAGGGTAACCAGTGAACTGACAGCCGAGTCCTGAGATTCACTGATGCGGATGGAGAGCAATGGCCAGCCCATCTGCTCTGAAACCATCTAAGAGTTACTGTATTGCTGAAAAAGTTGATACAGGCGCTAATAGAAAGTTACGCTCTATTAGAATCACGTTGTTGTAGACCAAGTACTCCTTCATATTCCTCAACACCAGAATAATGGGCCCTGCCATTCTGCAAATGGCTGTTGGCCATATACACACACACAGTCAACTGTGTTGGCTAAATTGTAAGCACAGAAATATAATAATACAGTAATAACACCATAGATGAGGTTGATTAGAAAATTGAGCTGATCTCTAAAACTTCCTTTCTTGCTAATACACAATTCTCTAGGCTCCTGCTGTGACCTCAGGCAGCATGAATGCAAACTTCACAACCGTGGTCTGAACAACAAGTGCTACGACGACTGCATGTGTGAGGAGGGTGGGTGGACCTCTCGCTGTTTTCATTACAATAACAGCCATAACAGCTGTTTCTAACCTTTTGTTGTTGTTGTTGACAAGTGGGCAGACACAGCTCTTTCCTTCAATACTCCAAAGTAAAGAACTGTGGAAACTGACATTTTAGTTTCCAGAAGGAGATTTTCTGCATTTGGTCTATAGATCTCCTGCCATCTGATGCTTGATTTTTGATCAGACCCAGCAATAAAAGACTCATAAATCAAATGTAGTTGATTAGCTAAGACATTTTTGGTGTCTGAAGTTGGTGTCTGAAGTATGGCACACTCACTAAAATAACTGCCATATAAGTTAAGCATACAACCAACATTTAACGCTTATGCCTGAAGTCTTAGTCATCTCTTATAGAATTGTTTATGCGGTTTTGTTTATGTTTTTTCACTTGTGAAGGTCTCCGCTGCTATGCTAAATTCCACCGCAAGCGAAGGGTGACCCGAAGGCGTGGGCGCTGCGTGGAGCCAGAGTCCGCCGACGGTGACCAGGGAGCCTTCATCACCATCTGAGGGGGGTCTGGGGGGATAACCACGGCCCCACAGCCCCCCACCTTTCCTGCCATGGACTGCAAGATGGACTAATCCTACATTCAAATGGACAGTGGGTCAGTTAAACAGCTGAACTGACTCTTGCTCACACGTAATGTACATTTGCTGTGTGTTTTAAATTCAGAAGTGTACCTAAGTGTACCTTTATCTCAGTTGTACATATTCATTTGTGTCTGAGGAGGAACAAAAACTTTTTTACTGAGAATGTTTTCTGCGGAAGCCTTAGCAGGCCACGGTATTTACCCTTTACAACAAAAATCACCCTTTAATTGTATTTGATTTCCCAAGATCTTGAAATCAAATACGATTAAAGGGTGATTTCCAGTGCAACAATGTATTAAACACAAATCTCGGATAAAAAAAAGGCATGAAAGCACATGTAGAAATGCGATAACTAAAGAGTTTTGTCGTCAGGCTTATGGACGATGGTGTTTTTGGCCTGCACACAACAATGCCATCAAGGGGATTCTCATTTTGTTTAGTGTTTTCATTTTGCTGCTTTTCCTTTTTCCTTTTTTCACAACCAGAATAGATCCTCTCATTGAAACATTCACAGCTGCTCTGACACAAGGGGGTATTGCATAATTTGCAGGAAATTTTTTATCTCATGATAATGACTTGAGAAAACAAGATCGTGTTTAGAAAATGAATATTATGAGAAAATGAATGAAATAGGTGTAAATAAAGTAAAGGAAATGTGTGAATCCATGGCCTTTCAGGGCTTCCATATATTCCCAACACTTTGCTTTAAATATTGTTTCCAGTGGTAGATTTTTGCTTGTTTTTGTTCGTTTTGTAAGATAAATTGATGCGGCTCCTTACCTGCACTCATTAATAGGAGGTTCAGAATCTGAGTTCAGTAGATGAATGGATGGAATGGGTGGGTGAATGGACGGATGAGTAGAAGCGATGGAAGTATGGAACATCTCAATGACATGTTCCTGTAACTGGATTTTTTCCCTTTGCATCATCCTCTGGCTTTATTTAATGGAGAGTTTTTTTTCCTCTAGAGCTTGAGATGGCCATCTGCTCTTTGTGTATTGTGTTAGCTTTTTAAAAAAATGTAATTTGTGTTTTGTTCTGACGTCAGTGTCCTAATTAAACCTCAACAAATGATTGATTTCTGCTTGTGTACAGAATATTACATCAGTGTTATCGAGGTTCTGGCTTTGTAGAGCTTGTTGTGTTAATGATAAGTGAAAGGTTGTGAAAATCACTAAATAGTGAACAGATATCAGGCTGTTTGCTTTTACATTAGTAATAGTGTATACCTTTAACCTTTTGATCCTTAGATTTATGTCAATTACAGTGCCATAAACAAGATACAAAATGTAACATACAACACAGTACACACTACTTGAGCATTTATTACTTAGCAAAGGAAACAAAATATTTGCAACACATGAGAGAAAGAAATTAATAGTTACTAAATTGATTGTGCCACTTTTAGCAGCAACAACTGCAACTGAAGGCTTCACATCTTTGCAGAATTGTTTTAATTCAGCCACACCGGAGAGCACTTGTGCATGAACTTCTCATTCGTCCTGCCACAGAATCTCAAAGGGGGTTAAGCTAGAACTTTGATTAGGTTTTGTTGTATAATCCAACTGAGCTTGAGCTCCAGATCATGGACCGATGACCAGACATCCTCCGGCAGGATTTTCAGGTAAAGAGCAGAATTCATGGCTCCATTAATTGTGTCATGTTGCCCAGGCCCTGAAACAGCAACACATCTTCAGACCGTCACACTACCACCACCATGTTTGATCGCTGTTACGACGTCCTTACTGTGGAATACTATTAGCCTTTTCCCAGATGTTTTCCTGCCTTCCAAAAACTCTCACTTTCCTCAGAAAAGATTTGGGGAAGTCGGCACAATGTTTTTCGCAAATGTGAGGGAGGCCTTTTCTTTTTGGTGGGCAGTCGTTTTCCATGGGTACCATTCTTGCTTCGTTTCTTTTTAATGGTGAAATCAGCAATTCTCAGACAAAAGAGACCTTCAGGTATTCATCTTGGCTCTCTTGCAATTTCTGCGATGAGTCATTGCTGCACTCTTTTAATAGTCTGGCCACTTCTGAAAGATTCATTGCTCAAAATTTTCTCCAGTCTGAGATAATGGCTCTCACTGTCCTATAGTTTTGGAACCCTTTCTCAAAGGACATACTTCATGGCATGGTGTTCTGCTTGTTGAGACCTTCTCTACTACTTCACATTGCTGGAAATGTTCTGAGGTTTAGACCCAACAGGGCTTGCAGTGATCAACCCTGGGCATGTCTTGTCAAGGGGTCTCAAAAATGTATTTAAAACATGTAATAATAGTAATAATAATTTATTTTAGACAAACAGAAAAACACAAGATCTTTGATCCCGGGAGACCTTTCAGGATAGTCTTGTCTGATAAGTGGGTGGGGAAACCTGCAGAGAGAGGGGTCCGGAGAGCGGCTGAGTGAAGGCACACCGAGAGAAAGAGCAACAAATGGCAAGCATGCAGGAGAGCAAACACTGGTTTTAGAATGTTTTACACCGTTTTTAATTTACTGAAATATGGTCTCACATAAAAGTAACAAAACAGATGCAAATACTTATTTACAGCACAATATTAACAGCCGGTTTCTCAGATGCAAATTAAGTCTACATGTAGACAGAAAATACAGGCATGACTTTTATGAGTCTTAGTGAAACCATTTTGAAGTATAATTCCACTAAATTTTAAACAGAATGTTTCAAAACGTTCTGCATAAATAAGAGTTTATGTTGTAAGCAGACTTACTCAGGGTGGTTTGATGTGAAATGTGCTTTTCTAGTTAAATGTCAATTTCTCCCACAATCACCCACAGTGGTCATGATAGGAACCAGATGTCTGAAGTGCTACTTTGTAGAACGTTATTACAAATATGCCGCCTGTCCCCTGATACATCACACATGATAATTTAAGCTTTTCACATTAGAATTGTATCATCAACAGTATGCATTCATGCTCAGAAAACATGTGTAGCTTCACTGGTCATCTCCAACAAGACCAAGTTTCTCTATAATGAATCATTTTTCACCAAAATATTTTACTTTGTTTACACGTCAGTGACTGAAATGCGGAGAATTTTTGAAAGATGGTGTAATTCTCCTTCAACTTTTCTGAAATTCTGCTGAAAGTTTCTCTCAGCTCTCAGTGGTGGTGGTTTATTGGATTCTGAGATGTTTAGAAGGTCTGAAGTGAATCTGGTAGTCCTCCATAAAATGCCTCATATATTTTCATGAGGTTTATTTCTGTAGTTCTTCTGACTTCATATGTTTATCAATATAAACAATTTTTAAACATTCAGCTTTTATTTATGTTTTATTGATTCACCTTTTTCTGACTACATGGTTCTCGTTGTAAACAAAACTGGAGATGTACAGAAAAACATATTGAACATCATATTACTCAGGATCTGACAAAAAATGCATGATCACGTAGGTCTAAAAGCCAGGATTTTGTACTTGTGGCAGTGGTGGTAATGGCAGATATGACTGTTAAGAAGGATAAGGTCTTGCAACCGCATTTAGCCCTCTCCTGCATTCCTAATCCTAGTGAGGATTAAGCAGTTACAGAAAATGAATGAATATGTTTTCTAGATTTTACTAGTCTTTATTTGACTTAAGTTTAGTTTACTCTAGCCTCATCTAAAGATCAGTTTACCATTCAAAGTGATGAGGACAGGACCAGTGTTGGAGGTCCAGATGTTGATGGCTAGATTGCCTGTAAGTGCACACTGATGTTTTGTGTCTTATATTGTCAGGATAGTATGAGGGCTCTGTTTGAGCTCTAAGGACTTGCTGGCTTTGTCATTGAGGCATGAGAGCCTTGGGCAGTGTGTGTGTGTGTGTGTGTGTGTGTGTGTGTGTGTGTGTGTGTGTGTGTGTGTGTGTGTGTGTGTGTGTGTGTGTGAGTGTGTGTGAGACTACTGCAGTGACCGCATGCCTGCGTGTCCTCCAGACTGAGAAACAGCGCGTGGCAGTACAGCTGTCCTGGGACTGCAACGCACCCCACCTGCAGTTAATGACCTTGTTCTTCTGCACTTTCTCTCCTCCTTCTTCTCCCTCTGCTCATTAAAAGAGTAGTTTGGCCAAAAATCTAATTCATGCTATTTCTCCCCTGTGGACTCAACCAGCCAAGACATGTTTAATGCCTGCACTTCTTTAGTTTTGCATTGGAGACACAAAGCTAATGTAGTTAAAAAGTCGCTTATGGCTAACACTATCAGCATCGCACAAACTACACATCTGACAAAGCCAGCAAGCCCTTAGAGCTCAAACAGAACCCTCATACTGGCCTGACAACCTAAATGTGTTGGGATGTTATCTTAAATAGATGTGATTGTGTGGTTTCTTGCACTGTATGTATACTGTTAAAAATGAACAGGCAGAAAATACACAAACACATTTGCACTGGGATTGTTCTGCAGGTTTCATTGCTTTGCTACATTTCCTATGTAGGTTTAATGGAGAAAAAGCAAACTCCAGGCACCAAATCCTTTCTGATCCACTATATTTATTTTTCTAAATGGAAAGAAATCAACACCACCTCGGCATGGAATAAAATGACATAAGACATATTTCTGCACGTTTTAACACTTCACAGAAAGATTCTAGTTTAGAAACATTAACCCTTTTAGAAGTAAGTTCTTTAAAACACACACACACCAAAGCACAATAGATTACATAATAGATCATAATGACAGATAATACGTAGCATAATAGACCTTCATGCTTTAAAGTTTGCAGGAAATTTCACTACTTTCGATCTTGTCTTGACCTTCAGTTAGTGTTAACTTATTGTCCTAAGGACATTTGGGGAAAAAAGTGAAAATTACAAGAAAGAAGTCCTACCTGTAAGAGTCAGTTATCTTTAGTTTTAGATTCTCACTCAGTTTAGATGACATGAGAGGTTAAAAGTGTCAAAGCATTTATTATACCACAGAATTTTCTAATTAATTTATGACCTGGTTCCTGTAAATAAAGACATTCCCAAAAAACTAAAAAAAACTGATTGCCAAAGTTTCGCATGAGGTTTGCACACGCCATTTTCTCTAGTATATTAAATTAGTCATATTTTTTCTTTATAAATAGAAAATCAACTGAACAAATAATTTGACCGTCAGTGTCCAGTTATCGTTATTTATCCTTTATTAAGTTTTTCTCTCTCTCTCTCTCTCTCTCTCTCTCTCTCTCTCTCTCTCCCTCTCTGCTTACTACCCTCTGCCCATAAATCTGCCTCAACGACCATTTTTCTTTTTTTCTCCACTGTCTTCAAACACACTGCTCTGACCGAGCACAAAGCCAGTCTGATCAATAGCACTAAGTGTTTGAAAGAGAAGTATTAGTCTTTAACCTTACCGATATTTCATCACAAAAACACACTTTTTACACACACATTGTTCTAGATATCGCTCTGTTGTTTCTGTTGCTTCCCTTTCCCTGATATATTTTTTAACACTGTCCTTATGTCGCCCTGCTGGAGAGAAGCCAAAGCAATGATAGATCACACTCACATGCACACACACACACACACACTGCCTGAGCACACGGTGGGACCTGCCTTGACTGTAAAACACCCTATAAAGCATGAGATAAAATGAGTTGAGAGAGAGAGAGAGAAGGGCTTTCTGAAACAATGACGCTGTGCATGATCTGATCATTCACTTCAGGCCTCTCTAACAGTTTTAAGAGATGCTTTAAAAGTCACACACCCTATGAGAAATGGCTTTGGTAATGAGTCCTGCTAGGTCTCCGAACACTGTGCACCAGGTTTCCAACACCGTTAGCTAACTGCAGTAGTGGAGCTGTACAAGATTTAAGCAATAGAACACAAGAGGGAGGGCATTATCACGAATAACATCACGGCTGTAATTCAGTTACAGGCACGGCTGAAGGTGATCATTAGCTTCACTATTATTCATGACATGCGAAAGAAAAAGTAAAGCAAAAGGTCCCAAAATGTTTGTTTTGCATTCATTTCTGGCTCCAGTTTTTAGTTGTTGAAGTTGTTGAAGTAAGTTTTGCCGACCTTTAATTTGATGCAGACCTGTTGTCACACACTTCTTCAGATTCTTACCGAACAGGCTGTGATGTGTAAGTAGTTATAAGTAGGAGGGAAAACTGCAGTGAGAAAACAATTTACTTGGCGGTCGGTGCTCAACAGAATGATACAGTTATTATGAAAAAAGAATGGCTAACTACTGTATAATATGATGTATAAGGAATAATTGAAAGTAATATCTCAATAGTGGCTTGCAGCTATACATCATCCCATGTATGATGGGATTTATTATAAAAGAAGCTTCACTCATAAGAAGCTTCACTAATTCACCAACATTGGCTTTCCATGGCTGCCTGAATTAAATTCAAGTCACAAACTCTTGCCTACAGAGTGACATCTTGAGCACCAGCTGCCTTGATCCTATCATTCAGGCTTACATTCCTTCTTGCTCCCTCCAGTTCTTCAACGAACATTGTCTGACTCTGCCATCCCTACACATAAGGCAAACCCAATCCAGACTGGTCTCCTTCTTGGTTTCCTGCTGGTGGAATGAGTTACCAAAGGTGACCAGAGCAGCAGAATCCATCTATTTCTTCAAAACCCTCCTGAAGTCTCATGTGTTCAGAGAGCATCTCATCTATCTTCTATTACTCCTACATAAAGATCTTAACACTTAGAACTCTCCTCTGATTCTCACACTGTCCTTGAGTGTTTCCGTGTATCGTAAGTCACTTTGGATAAAAGCATCAGACAAATGATTATAATGCAATATCTTTAATATGTTGAATGATTTTGTTGCCATTTTGTGGCTGAGAAAAATATTTCCTCCATTTCATCTCAACAGGAGAGATGGAATCTAGTGACGTTTCCTTTTCTGTGAAGTTCTTTGATCACATATATAAACTCTGGACTCTTCAGAATGTCCATTTTAACACAGACAGGTTTGTTCCAGTTCAGAGGGGAAGTAGCTCACAATGGAATAGCTTGATTTCAATTCTCTATACTGTAACTGTCTATATTCTCAGACAATTATTTCTCTTTTTGCCTCTTACTCTTTCCTTCTGTGCTTGTTTCCCTTTTTCATCCACCAGGACTCAAAGCTCCCATAAACTCTGGACCCGTGTTACTATGAATTTCCATTACATTAAGTGGAGAAATTATTTGTGGAATGATATGTAAGATGTGAACAAATAACCAGAGTAAAGGACAGAGCGAAGTCACAAATTTACCTGGAAATAAGGGCTATTCATCTCGCTATTACTGGACATTTAATGAGCACAAAAACATCACTTCACAAACAATATGGTCTTGCAGTGGTCTGTATGAAAAAACACTGGATTCAGTAGGACATTCTGCAGCATTCTGAGGAACCGTGTAATTACCATGATGATATGCTGTTCTGAGCATATCAAGGATATTAACCGTGTATCAGGAACTGCATGCTTTGTTACAAAAAGAGCATAACTGGCGTGTTACTATGTAATTAGTATCCAAGTAATTAACATTACCACCAGAGAACATATAACTATGTATTTTTATATCAGTGTGTTCCGTCAGAAACCTGGTTTGACTCAATCGGTTCTTCATTACATTAAATCAGGAGCTGCTGATGGAGTTTCACAAATCCAAACAATGGCTGGAGAAACCGAGAAGGAATCCTCAACCGACCCTGTGTTCTCCTCACCAGCTCACACAATATCAGTATCAATATTGCGTTTATTCTAATGTTAACTGCACTATCACAAAGACACATTAATTATCACAGCCTGATTAAAATATATATATGTATATATATATATATATATGTGATAATCATAAGTCAGTTATTGCGTTGTGGACAGATTTGGGCCCTGCCCAGGGTAAGTCCCTGCCTCTTGCCCATTGGCCCCAGGATAGGCTCTGGGAACCTGCAACCCTATATATAGGGAGA
>JBBPDB010000134.1:10702130-10726426 GCA_037974465.1 Brachypetersius altus
TTTATGCCAGCCCTGTCTTTGCTCTTTTTGGTTTAGTCGGAGCACGGGTCTCAACCGCAGCCTTTTCTTTTTCTTTTGGTTTTTGCCCCGAGCCGGAGTTCGTCGTTTACACCTATACTGGTGTTTTGTGTTTGGAGATTAAACCTGATCTTTTCTCCATTCCACGCCCTGTCCGTGTGTCTCCCTCGCACAGCACCCATGACAATCCTCCTTTTATAAAAAGGAGTCTCGCCTCAGGAATTGTACAATGTACCAGTACACTGTAAGCATGCAATAGTGCAACTACAAAAAAAAAGTCATGTTCCTTCAAATAATTTGGGAAGAAGTTAAACTAAAAATGGTTCTAAAGATAATCTGTTGTAAGCTACTATATCCAGAAGTTCTGCTGTTCTTTTTAATTTCATGGTGTCACCGTGAAGAGTTAACTTTCACCTAATTGTTTTTGTCATTTTAAAGGTAATTTGTATAAATAATTGTGCATCTCTTCTGCCAGGTGATCCTCTACCTGCTCCATCTGATTGTGTGCAAGTACTGGTTTGGTTTGTGTATTGTTTGGTTCCTATCCCATCCCAATCAGGACTTTCTTGATGCATAGCTCCGCATATTTGCAATGTGCATAGTTTTTGGGCAAGCCATATCTTCTGTGAACATCTGTTAACTTCCCTTAGTTATGAAACTCTTTGCTGTACCTCGATGCAGAAGCAATAGGGATCACCTTTAAAGAACTACAAATCAGCTTCAGCTACTTTGGTGCTAGTAGCACCCAATTCTGGAGAACTTCCCTTTAACCACACTTTAACCACACTTGAATAGCCTGTAAGGTATTGGGGGTTCCCTCTAAGGAAAATACTGATGAGAAGTCAATAGGGGATTGTTTAGAAAAGTATGAAAACAGACTTAGTTTAGTCAAGGTAGCAGATCAGATTTGAAAACAGGTACAGTCACAGCACATACATACTGTGTTAATACAAAGAGTACATTACAATGAAATTATTGTTAAATTCTATTGAAATTATGTATAGAATTACTATAGAATCACACAGCTAGATTTAACCATTTTTTATTGGTAGATGATGAAGCAACAGAGCAGGAACAAGGAAGGGAAGCACAAGGTTAATGTTATTGCTTTGCGAGGACAGACAGATTCACTTGTGGCGCCTACTAAAGGTTTTTAAATAGAGCCAAGCTGCAGCTAGTGAGGTCGGTACCTCACCACTTCAAACACTTCCATGCTGTGGTTTCATATGCAAACCAGGCCAACCACCAAAAGGCAGACAGTGATGTTTTAACAAAGGAGTTTACATGAGTTTGTTGTGTCATTACATACATAGAACTAGAGGTGGCCAGAAATGATTTCTGTTTCCCTGATGACCAATGAAGTGGAGAACAATTCAAAGGAGAACCTCATTTTATGTATAAGATGCAGAAGTGTGAATAACTATTTTAATGTTTAAAGAGCCTTCTCATTATGTAAGCTTCCAATGGCAATTAAAAGTTTGTCCTAGAAAGGTGCGTCCAACCATGAACCTCTTAGGGCTGTCCATAATAGCCTTTTTCAGGCATTTACATTGGTATTTCTGAAAATAAATCTGTATTCTCAAAATTAAGTATTTGTTTTACAACAATAAAAATGCAAAAATATCTAGTAGACGGCAACAATGTATAAACATTCATCTGAACCCCAGCTGCCTGAATGCCATATGTTGCTATAGATGCCGCAATTGTAGCCTCTTGTTCCTACAGTTAGGTACTTTCATCTCAATCACAGCCAAAACCATCATTTCTAAGAATGAGTTTCAAAACTTTGAAACCTTTTTAAAAATGTAATTGGCGCACATTATTCATTAGCAAACACAACCAGTGTCTGTACATCATATTAAAGTTAGTTTTGTCTTTGAGTTTCCTGGAAAATGGTTATAAAAACTATGGGCCAGTGCACTAAGCCAATGAGTGGAACTCCAGCATTACAATGCATTCAGTCACTGGACATTAGTCTCACATGGGAGAGCTGTACATTCCCTGTACAACCTCAGTGTGTAAATACTGATCCTGAATCAGATTCCACCTCTGCATGCGGACAAAGCAGGAAAGCAGGGCTGATCCAGGGGCAGTGTTTATAGAACGTTCTGTGTAGCAGTTCAGACTGATCCCGGCAGAGCTCTAACCCTCCCAGGATCACAGCTTTCCTAGAAGCTGTGGCTCCACTTGCCCCAGGCCCAGTGTTATCACCCCATGCCCTGGCACCCCTCAGACAAAGCTAGCACCTGGCATATTACGAACAAAAGTTACATAAAAGCTGGACACAGCTTAATGACTGGCCAAATGACTTCTGGGATAATAGCCAGCTGTTCCCTTCCTTTGGTCTCTTGTCAGCACCTGCTCAGTGATCGCTTAGGGCATGTCACGATTTCAGCCATCACTTTCTAAAGTCACAGACAAAGTTAAAGGAAAGACCTTAAAGGCCTTATGGCTTCTACAGAATGGTAGGAAAATATTGCACACCAAACTATATACTAACTAATATACATCGCCAGTTGGACAAGTTTTAGTTTTGCAGTTATGTTGCATTTCTGCCTGGATGCCATATAAATGCCTTTAGCATGTTTTCTCAGCTCCCATAATCATAGAAAGGTAGTACTAAAGTCAGAGATCACTCTTTCATTTATTCAAAACAGCCATTAGTGATGCATTTTTCATATGAAACATGTATTGCACATTGTCTTCCAGCATCACAGAATACTAACAAGCCAGGAGGGTAAAGGATAACTCAAGTTACTAGTCATGACTCAAGTCATGTGAGGCACCAATGCATCTTTTCCACCTGCGTCTAATACAACATGATTGGACAGCACAACACTAACATCCAGTTCAGTGTCATCAACATCATACTGAGTAATGGAGGGTATAGGCAAGTCAGCTGTGCTGTCTTACTCGCAACTATGACTAACAAATGCCAAGGACCAAACTTGCATTCGTCCAATGAAAGAGCCAACACAGTTTTTCAGCTCTGAAGAGAAAGTGAAGCCTGATTCTTCTGACCTCTCAAGAGATAAAATGGTGTTCTCTGTCGTGTTCTAATCCATTTATAAAAAGAGCTTAGTGCACTATTTAAATTAGGTTAGCATTCACTTCCCAATGAACCACAAAAAACAGCCTGATTTAAATTCATCATGGTGATATAACCGTTATAAACGCATTTACACATGTACTGCACACAGCCACTCCCACACATACACTCCAGTCTTTTAGGTAACTCACAGGTTGCCGACAGTGACTCCTCCAGAGACCGAGCCTGGTCTGCGCTGGCCCAGTAGAAGCAGTGGCTCCAGGCAGCGGGCAAACTCAGAGCGGAAATCTGTGTTTATCTAGGGCAGAGAAGCAGTCAGAGTCAGTAACCTTTCAAGAAGTCACACATTTTTGATAGGAGGTTAAATTATGTTGTACATGTCTGTATGTTGTATGTCATCCTGTCCTGAGACTTGAGTGTTTGCCCAAATTGTCAGTCGCTTTGGATCAAAGCATCTGCCAAATTAATGTAATGAGTATCTGCCATAATCTAATGTAATGCTGAATCTAAATTCAGTTCACAAGTTTCTATTATCTGCTATTTAGTTGAACAGCTAATGTACAGAGAGTAGACAACGGCTCATCTGACATTTCTTCTGAAATCAAGGTGGCAGCCTCTCCTTCTCTGGGAGGGCTTTACACCAGATGTTGGAGCTTTGCAGTCAGAATCTGATAGCATTTAGCTGTCATCAGGTATTGGCAGACGATTAGTTCCGGATCACAAACACTCCAACTCATTCCAGAGGAATTGGATGTTAAAATGATATTATATGATATCGCCCTTTCTTTGGCATCTCTGTTCCAAGCCAGCCTTCAAATAACCATCATATTTATTAACAATAAGCTGTGGAATATGAACTGCCTCCTTTCTTACAAAGGTTCATTCAATTGCATGAAAAATGTTCCTGACCTTCAACGAAATCTGATACAACTACGTCAAAAGGAGAAGGCAGGCGCACTCCATTTGGATTTAAGAGGAACAAATTAGGTTGACATTCTAGCTAAATACTTTCTTACTAGTGTCTTTATTTCCACGTCTTAAAAAAATGACAAGTGCTGCAAAGCCACAAGTGCTACAAAGCCATAAGATGAATCTTATCACTGAGCAAAGCAATCGTCTTCACTTGGTACAGAATAAAAAAATATATAATAATGTTGTTTCTAATTCAAATATTACAGATTTGCAGAATACCTCAGAATACCTGAACACCAAAACGAGACCAATTTGGAGCTTGATTTCAGAAAAAAAAAATAACACACTTAACTCCTGTACTTTAGTAAATATTCACATTAATGAAATTGTTAAGTAAAGTGAAGAATAATACAGTATCCTGGAAATGTTTAGAGACAGAAATCATCATTTGGGTGGGTTTAAAATGAGTACAACTACATGATCAACTCATCTGCATGGATACTCCACTAGGTTGGGTTGTAGCCATTGTATACTGATAAAGAACCCCCTTGTCATCAGAGGATTCAGAGGGTTGTACTGGTCCTGTCTCTTTGAGCTGGGAAACAGTCTGCTGATTTTTCACACTTTGAATGATGCTCTGGACTAGTCTTAGCAATTACACAGGACTAGGCCAGCCTGCACAGGTTGTTTTGTCCAAGTGAGCTGGTACCAGCTTTGAAAGGAAAATGGGAATCTGGCGACTGATTTCAGATCTGGCTCAGCTCTCAGCTTCTTAGGGTCCTGGACAAATATCCTCATCAGAGAATCTGGTGCATGGGGGCTTGAGGATATTTGTGTATATTTTGTTTATTTGAGCTAGAAATTGGGGTTGTAGAAGCTTGAAATTGAGTTGTAGAACCAAAGGAAAGAGGGTAGCTGCTCTGCCCTTTTCTGGTAGTTACCTGTAAGTGGGGCTTGGAGATTCAGGTAAAAATGGCAAAAGAAGAATCAGATCTAAAGTCTTGAGAAACTCCAAATGATAGCTACATGCACTGGCTGTATGTATGTATGGCTTTAAGACATTGGAGGGCTTGTTAATCCTATATACAAAGTCAATTATCAAATTATGACAGCTTGACAGAAGAGGTCTAGAGCCAGTCACAAGGCTGCAATAAGTGTTCAAGAGATTTTTAAGGAAGCACTTTTGGTATGCCGTACCTAGGATGCTCTGGAAAGGCTTAGTCACAGGTAAGGAACTATGGCTAAATAGTGTGCAACTTGCTTGATTTGAGTGGAATTCGTTGTTATGTATGAGTTTTTCACAGACTGTGAGCTTGACTGAGTTTTTGGCTGCTCAACAGTCACCGATGGTATAAAAGGTGTTGCAGATTTCACTACTCTAGACTCTACTAAAGACACTCCATGGAGGTTTGTTTGTAATTTGGCTCTAGTAGACGACATACAGGTACCAAGTTACTCTGTTCCGTCTTAACAGAAGATAACTGCAGGTTTGTGCTTCTGCCCTACTTAAAGCTGCTGAACAAGGGCTTGTAGCTTGAGGAAGAGGCAGCAGCAGCTGAGCTATGGGAATGTTTTGCTTTGTGGATTCGTAACTGAAGTCAGCATGGGAAATACTCTGTCCTGCCTCTGCTTGGAACTGCTAACGGGACCTTAGTAGCTTGCCTTAGAGACCATTCCAGATGAGCTATAAGCACCATATGGGTTTGTACAGTTATAGTACACCATATGGGTCATTTGATACAACACCAGCACAACTTTAAACACATTCACCATTTTGTTAGCTACTCTATACCGGATAAACAATATTCAGTGTGCTACTGACTTATAGCTTAATGAACATGTCATAGCCACTGAACCATAAAAATCTATGAATTACTTGAAGTCACTTCAGTGGACGTGAAATCATAACCAGCATTCTGGGGAAAAAAGCTCATTACTTCCATCTGTCAACTCCCTCCCAGAGCACAGACCGTGGCTGCTTACAAAGGAACAAGCTTATAAGCATTTGTCACAGGAATAGTTCATTCTTCACGTGGGGAATAGTTCTGCATAAAAATATTGTCAGAAAAAAAACAGCCTGCTTAGTCCTGGAGGGCCCAATGCTTCAACCCAATTTTGCCATGTTCAGACAAAACATCAAGTCTCACCAAAAAACAACCAAAAACACATCTTACTATTTTCAAAATGTAATGATTTCATAGGTCCTTTAATGCAGCCAGCAACTAGCAATCGCTAATCATGGGAGTCAGTGATTGCAATTAGTTATTTTGGTGTTTTACTCATTCATTCTACCACACAGCAGTGGTTCCCCTGTTCTGGAATCTAGATCCAATAACAGTCTCATCTTGTAACCATTACCTCTTCTCCAGCAAACTTTACAGTTAGCACTAGACATTCTGGTACGTTTTCCTGATGTTACTCAAACATAGATTTGGCGCTTTTCCACAGGTACAAAGAACCATGCTGTACCGCGAATAAAAGATTTTTCATTACTAATAACGCGAGCCGTACCTCAGCTGTCACAGCCCTACTCAACGGCAGGGCTGACCGCATCACTGCTTTTTGAATGGTTGAAATGTTGTCATCACAATGATGGAAAGACACTACTGTTGTTACCTGCTCATGCAAAAAAACAACAATGGAGATACAAACTAGGAACTGGGAGTTTGACAAAGTGCACGCACTACTGTCTGTTTGGGCTCAAGATAAATTTCAGAGGGAGTTTTCTGCGACGCTAACAAATTTATCCTAACAAATGCATGTACAAGGCCAGGCCACAAGTTAGCAGGGTTAGGTTTTCATTACATGGCTAAACAATGACACAAATAATTAAACACAGTACAAAATAAAAGACCACAGCAACTAAGGCAGCTTTGACAGGCAGTTTTTCAGCAGGTACAACTCCATGAATGTAGCTTTGGGATGACGAGTGGCTATAAACCGTGGGGAGACAACTCCTGATGCGTCAGGAACGCCGTTACTGGGATGATTACAGTTATCTTAGGCTTGAAGCTTGGCCATAGAAATCCATTTCACAAACCTCTCAACACACAATCACTGTGCTGGCGATGATTCCTGAAGCATATTGGAACTCTAGTGAGTGAAGCAAGAGGGAATTTTTACACACTACACGTAATGTCACATTTGGTGGTCTCGTTCTGAGAGTTTGCATGGGATACCACGTTGTGACTGGGCGGTTAGATGCTCCCCTTTAACAATAATAGTATTTTTATTACTGACCAGGGCAGTTTTGATTTTCCACCAACTGTGGTGTTGTAATGAGGTCAGCTTCTCTGAATGTAATGACATCACTGACTGCTGTTTATAGACAAACATATCAGTGTGTAAGGGTGTGCATGGATATGAAACTTGAAACCTGCGGCTTGCACACACAGAAGCCTCATTAGAAAAAAACTGAGATAGAGACTGTACAATTAACCTGAACCCATTCTGAAACCCAATTTTATTCAGACCAGTCAGGCTCAGATCAGATAGCAGACCTTTAATAGTGTGTCACAGTGACACTTACTTTGCTACTCTGGGCAGGCCGGAGTCGATGAGGCAGCTTCACGATTCGGCACAGTCTCTCCATCAATTGCTGTTACAGAAAGAGGCGGGGGGTCAACAGAATGTAAACTCTATTGACACAAAGAGCATGGCACAAGAGAGAGACTGCTACTCACATGTTCCATGTCAAGGAACTCGTACTTGTTAGCCGAACCGAGAAAGGCTGAGCAAGTGACCAGGTGAACCTGAGCAGTGATAAACCCAGGAAGGTGAATTATGGTAAATTGTACTGCAAGACATACAAACCACACTGAAAAAGTAAGCAAGGAAGTCTAGAAAGTATGCATTCTGCTTTCTCTTTGCTATGTTAAATGTATATACATTTCATATAAACATTTTTCACATTCAATTTTCACCGGTAGAAGAGGTTTCCACTTGAAAAGGAATGTGTGTGCTACTCGCAAAAATGGGTATTTCCCTGTTTCCATCACCACTCTACACCTTGTGGTTGTCTTTTGACCTAATTTATCTCCCCCAGTTAAGTCACTGACCACCCCTGATGGAGGGTGACACCTAACACACATGAAGTATTACTTGGGCAGCTAGTGGTCTTGTGGTTACGGGGTTGCCCCTAAGATCGGAAGGTCATGGGTTCAAATCCCAGGACTGCCAGTGGCAAAACTGATGTACCCTTAAGCAAAATACCAACCCCACACCTTGATCCCTAGGCGCTGGGTCGCTGGTTGCCCACTGCTTCACTTGGTAAATGGATGAAATGCAGAGAAAGAATTTCACATTGTTCACACTGTGAGCAGGACTCTTTATTTACACTTATTTCAAATGGACAACTCTGTACTCTTGGAGGAGAAACTGTTGATTCTGTTATATCAGCTAAGAGACCACTGCATTATTGGCGCTAGCATTGATGGCGAATGGGTATGTCAACCTTCCCACCCACAGAAAGCAAGGCCTTATGATTTGTTTCATTGTACACTTAAAATCAAGACACAAAAATGAAAACAGCTAATCACAAACAAGAAAAACAAGAAACCATGGCGCCTACATAGATATGACGAACATACAGCAATGAACAAAAACCAACACCGCCTTGCAAATCTGTAGAGTATTCAAGGATTTCTTGTTCCCCTTGGCTCCTGTCTAAGTTTCATAAATGCGCTTTCACGGGAACAGGGATAAAGAGTCTGAGAATCTAAACCTGTGTAAACAGAGACCTTTTTTTACTTTGTTTTTTCCTTTGGTCATGAATCTGCTCACATTAATCATATTTCATTTCAATCATATGTTGTTTAAAAACGCAGAAATCTGCTTTTCCACTAATCTTCCAGCAAAATTAAATGACTTTTGTCTGCCACAGAGATCTGAGTTTTGATTGCCACCATGCAACAGTAGTTTTATCATAGTCATCAAGTGAAACACTCAACTAGCTCAGTGACCACAGCTTGGTAAGAAGGTGAATTTTTGATAGCAGAAGATGATTGGGTTCACATGAATGAAAAGAAGCATGTAACTACACGTGTGTGTGATGTGTGTGAAAAGAACCCTGCCTATTAATAATTGAAAAATACTACGGATAAAACTCCCAAAAACATACTGTGAAGACAGTATGCATCAATACAGACCACCTCCACCAGGGGAGCCGCCTGCCCCCCAGACCTCTGACACATTCCAAACCCGACCCTGGGGTGTGTTTGATCTTAATGCTGAATCAGTCAGGAACCCTTATGTTTCATGAGGCAGACCCCTGAAGTACCTGAAGTGTGGGTAGGAGAGTAGCCAAGTGAGAAAGTTGCTCCTTCAGTGCTTTATCCTTTTCCTCGTGCTGACTACAGATAAGGCAGGTATAAATCAGTATCAATATTTAATGAAGCAATGCATGCAAAGAACACATTACAATTTCACATTCAGGGACATACCTGTACAAACATAGCTTTTTTAAATCAATATTTAGAGCACTTTTCCCACATCTAAATCCTATTGTTTCACCATGCCTGTGTGTTTCCTACATATGCACAAACACACACTCAGTCAGAAATAGCTGCCAGACAGAAATAGCCCTTAGCAAAATTCCTAGAAGACACTGCCGTGGGGAGCTTCCAGGCAGTGAAGCGAGTGGGATAGAAGACAAAGGCTCAAAAATCTCATTTAAAGAAGTCAATGAAATGTGACCTCCAAGCCTTTGCAGCTCACTGTACCACAACTTCCTGCTCTGCACTCTTAGATAGACTCGAACAAAACCAAAAACCAAAGCGCCCGTGGGAACTTAGAAAGGCTGTAATACACTTCAGTGCCATGGGGTTACACTTATGTGTTATACTGCGGATGTACATAACATTGTAAACATGTATAGCTGGTGCTAAAAACGTTAAAAGCCATTTTAACTGTAGAACAACTTCATGTAGAAAAACTGTAGAAGTTTAGCCTCATTGTCCCAATTCATTAAGGACTTGCTTGTAGTCACTCTCTAGCACTTTTTTGGCATTTTGTCATAGCCCTGTTACTGTACTACATGTGTGTATGACATTTTATCCACTGCATCCAGGAGAATTTAGAAAATAAGTTTACCTCTGTGCAGCTTTTAACAGAATCCTCTTCCTCTCTGCAAGCCTCTCCTTTATTAAAAACAAATAGGAATCAAATTCCCCCGATCTAAATGGGACATCCACAGACAATGCAATGAGACTGCCTTCGACTGTCGTTTCTTTTAACTCAGTGTCTAAATGCTGTATAACATTACAAAGTGTGAACGTTTAAGATTACTATCAACTGAGAAAGCCCGTCAACTGTCCTGTCTGTGATAATCTATCGATTTACAGATCACTTTACAGATCCCACCGATACTCCGTGTGTTGTTTGTGATCTGTGTGCGGCCTCTGCTGGCTGAATCCCTTGCCTGCATGTTGTTGAACAGGGTACAGATGGCGCTCTCCTCCTCTCCTACATTGGTGCGAACTTCTCCCAGCATGGCCTTCAGCAGGACGATGGCCTCACGTGCCGACGCCTGAAGCTCCTTTACTGCCTGCGGAGGGGCAAGAAATTTGACACACTTAAGATAAGACAAGGTAAGATAACCCTTTATATATGGGGAATTTGCAAGGTGGACAGCACAAAAGAAGAAGTAGAAGCAGCATAACTAGTAGAATAAAAGCAGTATAATCAATAAGTGTCAGAAACCAAGTCTATCTGAGATCACTTATCAATGCTTCAAAGCTAATTGGTGGAGTGTGAGCATGATGGAGCCCTGTGCACTTCACAGAGCCTTCACTCCAGAGAATGGCAATGATGGTACTCAAAAGGAGAGCCATTGTGTGCAGTTAATCTGAAGTGGCTCTTAATCCGGAAATGTTCATGCCAAAAATATATCCCCACAGTCACTGATGCACTCACCAGCACAGCCTGGTCCAGTATTTCACAGCCCTGTGCGTATGCGCTCTCGATGTCTATGCAGTGCATGCGGCTTTCCCTGTGTTGATGGGCAGATGTCAGAGGTTTCATTTTCAGAGATGACATGTTGAGAGATCAGCAGCATACTAAGAGGCTATTTTGCACTTGGGAGTTGTCCCATCTCTTACACTTGCATGTCTCCGAAGCACTTGATGCACAGCATGGATTTCTTTTCGGTGGAGAACATGATGTAAAGCTCCTCGTGAAGAGCTAGAGTGTCAGAGAGGCATCAATAAATCATTAAAATGTTCATTTAATCGGCAGATTTCTTAAAAAAAAAAAGCCTGTTTGAAAATCAGTCATCAGGCTCAAATGACTTGTTACACCATTTTAGACTTGGATTCTTATTCATTTCTTAGATATAGAGGCTTTAAAATGAATGCTATGGAAAAAAAGTGTTTACTTTGCTAAGTCATTACTTACCCTACTTAAAAATAAAAGTGCCAGAAAAGAATTATTTGGATTAGTTATTATGTGGTCCAGGTTTTCGCTCTTTCTTTATGTTTTGTGTGTTTGGTAGGGGCAACCTAAGGTCCAGTGTGAGGAACACTGCCTTAAAACATAAGTCCCCAGCCTTGCTTCTGAAGCCCCCACCCTATCCATACCCACCTTAAGGAAATGCTTAATAATTAGAACAGGTGTGTTGGCCAAAGACCCTTGGTTTTAGGTGACAGTTCTTTAAAAGAACCATTATAGGTGTATAAGGTGTTATAAGGCATGTGGGACAAAAGTTACATTTTCTAAAAAAACCATATTAAAGGTTTTCTATAGATCTGTATTACTTTAAAAGTGTAGATGCATCATTTTAATGCAGCAGTCAACAGAAACCCTCTGAATGGCAATGGCAGATTTTACAGTCAATATTGTTACAAACTAGGCCAAAAGTTAGATTTTGTGGTATCTGTACTTTCTTTAACTTTGGGTATCTATTTGTTTTTAAAATGTTTAGAAGTAAACACCCTTAGCAGAAAAATGAATCCATTCATCAGTAAAACTGGGAGAAAAGAGTGAAGTAAAAGTGTGCGTGTGTGTGTGAGTGTGTGTGTGTGCTTGATTGTCAAATTACTCACCTCACAGAACAACAGAAAACTTACAAATATAACAGCATCAAATAACACACACTTAAAATTAACAAAAACTATAAAGAGAATGGAATGAAGAGAAGCTTTTAAAGGTAATAAAACACTGTGTTTAGCTTACGGCACTTCCTGTGGATCTCTTTGGCACGTTTGGCCAGTGAGACAATTTCATGGCAGGAGAACATCCTGGCTTTATGAGTGACTTCTCTGCAGGGTCCACACAAGGGCTGCTTACACGTATTACAGTAATACATTGCTCCAGGATTCTAGAAATGCACACACACACACACACACACACACACACACACACACACACACACAATTAGTTAACATTAAACAATACTTTAAACTAGCAAGAAGTTTTCGTGTCACTAAATGAATAGCCTTTCTTGTTTTTGATGTGTGTGTATTATATATTTAATAAGATAAGATAAGAAAAATGAACTTGATTGATCATGAGGGAAATTCTTTTGTCATTAGCATGCTCAGTACAATAAGATTGAATAAAAGATAAAATAAATAAATAAAACAGTTTTGCAACACATTTAGAATTTTAAAATAATAATTTTGCAACACAATGTCAAGAGCATTATTGTAACAAACAATAGAGTAACACTGACATTGCTGTGTGTTAGATTTGGTGTGCTGAACCAGCAGGTCAGTAGTTCAAAACTGATTTATGTAAAAAGGTGTGAAAGGGGATGTGTGAGATTTGATGGGTGTATATGCATATATATGACATTGTGCAATGTTCTTATTAAGGTTTTTGGAAATGTTCAATTCAGTTTTCAATTCAGATTCATTTGTATGACCCTTTTTCCAAAACTTAGCAGAAAATCAAGGGTGGAACTGGGTGCATCAAGGGTGCAACTGTGGAAATGTCCCTTTGAGTGAAACCAAGAGAAACCCACCCTCCCCTTGACACCAGATAGCAAAACAGTAATGGTATAAAAAAGACAACCTGACTTATGCATATATAATAATGAATAGTGAATGATAAAAAAGAGCTGATGAGAGTGCAACAAGCCTAGGATGTATCAGAGGGTCTATGTGTTGCGTATGGAGTCTTATGCTGCCTTGTATACCTGTGTTTTGTATTCCATATCACAGTTAGCACACTGCACCACACTGTCAGAAGAGTTCTCCACCAGGAACTTCACCAAACAGTCTTCAGGAGGGAGATCGTTTGTCCCCTTTACTGTTGAGGCATATCTGAAAACACACAAACACACACATTGAGAATTTTAACTACACTGAGCTGCCACCTTAGTAGATCCACCTACCCCACACCTACACCTGTGGCCATTTTATCAGAAACACAAAGGAAGGTAGGTATATAATTACTGGCTGTTGCAGCACAATGTATCATATCCAAGTCCCACTATCCTTCTTTACTTTGTCCATTAACAAAGAGATCACAGTAGGACCATTGACCTGTTATTTGGACAGTTACTGATAAACTGTACCAATATGGTGTTTTTTTAAATGGTCATACAGCGGCAACTCATGCTGGATGCAGCTGTATCCAAGAGAGGGCGATGTAATACAATGAAAATGCTAAGAGCGCTGAGCTCTTATTCCGGTTTCTAAGACTTTGGCTAAATCTCAAACAGCTTCCTACTCCTAATGCAGTGCATCTCATTTAATCTATCAGAATTACACACGTTGGATTTTTCAGCCAAATAATATATTAAATGCCGGGGTTGACATAAATCGTATGCAGTAAAATGCGAGGGAGTTTTCCGTCTTCGCGGCGCAAAAGCTTACCTAATTTGAGTAACTTCATACTGGATCTCTAATTACCACAACTGAGGTAAGGAAACTTTACAAAGAAAAATAATTACGTTTTAAAATAATTAACAGTATGTACCATCCGGTTTTTGATAAACATGAGCAAGAGCATAAAAGAGTTACAGTCGACATCTAACATTTGCGGCGGTTACGTTTCAAGAGCCCCTGCAAATTGTGAAAAAAGTTTGTGATGTGGCAAAGAAATGCCTATCTGTATAGTCTAAGCCTTAAATAGGTTCCCAACACACTATAATTTCATTTTAAACTCAGCTTAATACTTTACCCTTAAAGAAAATGTAAAGGTAAATTCCACGCAGAAAACTGTTCTGATGTGGGAATGCTGGACGACTTCTGCCAGGAATGTGTTAAAGGGCAGCAGCCAATCAGCAGCAAGGAGAAATGATTAACGCCCTTGGATTGGCTACTTTCAAAACTCCCGCCTCCCAAGACGCGCTTTCGTCTATGGTTGGTTTGTGTTATCTCGGACAGTACTAAACAATTTATACAGTTTTATAAATTTAGGTTCATATTTATGTAACAAAAATAATAAATTATGTTCTTCTTAGTAATCTAGCACTAAAATGCACAAAATATTATATATTTTGCGTTTTTTAAATTTAGGTGAGTACCAATTCATTCATGTAAGTCAGGGGTGGGCGACTCCGGGCCATGGTCCAGCACGTTTTGGTGATTTCCCTGCTCAGAAACACCTGGTTCACCTCACAAGTTTTCAGGTTTAGTTAATGTGTTTAAGGAGAACTAACATCAAACTGTGATGGACACCGGCACCTCCAGGCCTGGAGTTGCCCACCCCTAATGTAGGTAATCATTATAGTACTAGAACAAAAAAATGTCAAATATGTCCAGTAGGGAATTGTAGGCACACTGATAAATACCAAATGTCTCTATTTGTACACATATTGTGCACTGGATGGGTACAGCAGACTTTCCCCTCCCTGGGAATGGGAATCATCGGAGTCATAGCTGTCTTTATACAAGAAACACTGGAAAATTAGGACTTTGGCAATGTAAGAATAAACTGTGCTTGGGTTTCTTCATCCAACGGCTATTCCACTTTACAAATATCTTACCCTTTACCAAATACCACACCATGAGAGTTGCATAAATCTTATGCTGTTAGTGCTGCCATATTTCTCATCACATATAGCCATGCATTCATTTATATAATTTATGGTACCATTTGCTTCTAACCTGACTGAATATTATAGTTCATCATGACTGACTAAAGATAAAATTACCCAAACACACTGCCTCTCCCTGTTGTTCCCTATTTATCTTGTTTTCATAGCAACGGTCTATTGTGTGCTCCTAACAGCCAAGCTGCTTGGAGGGTAGATGTGAAAAGCAGCTACGTTATATGGACAAGAGTCTTGGGGCTTTTATAGGTGCAAAAGCTGGACCAAAGTCCCTGTTGGTGTATTGGTCAGGCAACCCAATAGTTATCTCCACACAGTGTATTAGCTGGGGGCATTTCAGATAGGTCATGTTTTTATGGTCATGTTCTACCTTTACTATTGACTGCTGGATTAAAAATGGTTGATGCTACTTAAAATTAAAATGGAGAGGATTAAGTGGCATGGTTTAGCAGTTATTCTGTAATTTTTGCAACCCAACACATCAACGTTGGCCCTTTTAATCCATCAATAATATAGCTTCAGGTAAGATTTTAATTGGTCATTTTCAAATAACTGCCATTAAAACAAGGCATAATGCAGAGACGCAACACTGCAGCCCCCATATTAAGCTTTAGTCTTGCAGTTCTTGATCATTCTGACATATAAAAACTGCTTTTAGCCATTCATGAAAACTGCTAATGGCAGCTGGATGGTGGGAAGAGGCAAGCTCTTTATTTGCCATGCTCCAGCTTTCCTTGGACAAAAGACAAATACAGCAGCATATGGCTCTGCTACTGTAACACCAGCTGCCCAAAAGCTGAATTTTCAGCAGATCGAGCCCCAGAAACCACATAAGCAAGTTTATTTGAGAAATTAGCCTTGTAGTCTCAGCCCAAAACTAAGTTAACTTCAGACATAGGGCTGGGTGATTAATCGAAAAGTAATCGAAATCGACATTCAGAGCCTATAATCGATCAAATGTTTCCAGGTTGTTTATTTCGATTACTTTCCCTTTAAAAATATAGATAGTAGATAGTATGTGTTTCCTTCAGTTATTTTAAAATCAAGCAATGCACCCTTCACTCAAAATTCTCTCACTTACTTAATATGTGAGCATATTTACTGTACAAAACTTGTCAGTGAACTAAAAATAAATAAATAAATAAATAATTGTTCATTAATCGTAATCGAGTTAAAATGTTCAATTAATCGAGATTTTGATTTTAAGCCAAATCGCCCGGCCCTATTCAGACACCAAATATGTCTTGGCTGATTAACTGCATTTGAAGTCAGAGGAAAGTATATATTCACTATTCTTGTATTTAATTTCACTCATTAACATACAGTGCATTATAATTTATTAGACCGTGCAATGATGGTTGCACCTGTTGAAGTAGGACTTGATGCGAAGAAAATTCGAGCTATTTTTAGTCATTCTTTGGGAGCCACCATATCAACTGCTCAAAGCCATCACATTGAAATAGTGGTTTCAGAAGCCAAAGGTCAGGGATGACAGCCAGCTGATAGCGGTCTGCATGAGAAGTATGCAAATGTGGTGTGTGGGGCTCATAAAAAAGTTTTACTTGATTAGTAAGTGTCCTTTTGACTTCATGATAAATATATCAGATGTTTCACATCTACTACTGCTCACGTTATTGACTTAAAGGGGTATTTTAGTGAAAGCTCTCTGGCATGCTCTACATATACTGGCATAAGTCATGTGAGTGACCTAATCAAAAATGTTCTCTATCATCAGAAGATCACAAGTTTGGCCCCCTGGGATGCCATAGCCAGCCATTGCAGGGAGTCCAGAAGACTGTAATTGGCCTCACTCTCTCCGGGTAGGTAGGAAGGTCTTCTCTTCTCATCACCCAGCATGACAGCCAACATGGATTATTTCATCTGACGCAACAGAATTGGCACTTAGTCTTCTAACCTGTGTGATGCTATCATAAATATGCAGCCCTGCCTTGTCAACAACCCGGCCCTGAACTAAGGTCCAGAAATCACATTTAAAACCAACTACAAATCAGCTTGCATAAAGTTCAAGATTGTGGTCTTTTGACATTCTTTCTGTAGAAAATCTGTCCAGCATGTTTAGATTCACTATATGGACAAATGTATTGGGACACTCCACCCAATTCTTGAATTTAGGTTGGCCTTTACCTCCAGTGAAGGGCACTCCTAACGTTCCTACTTTGTGGACACAGTTTGGGGAGAACCTTTTCTATTCCAGCATGTCTATACCCCAGTGCACAAAGCAAGATCCATAAAGACACAGCTGGATGAGTTTGGTGTGGAAGAACTTGACTGGCCCACACAGAGCCCTGAACTCAACCAACACCTTTGGTATGAACTGGAATGGAGATTGCGAGCCAGACCTTCTGAAACGTGCCTGACCTCATAAATGCTCTACAGTATGATTGGACACAAATTCCCACAGAAACTCCAAATCTTTTGCAAAGCCTTTCAAGAAGAGTGGAAGCTGATACAGCTGTAAAGAGTTCATATTAAAGCCTATGTATTTGTCATTAAAGTCCTTGTTGGTGTAATAGTCTGGCATCCCAAGCTGAAAATTGGAGCTGCCTTTCTGAACAAGGCCAAAAAGGTTCTACAACTGTAAGGTTCATCAGCCTTGCGGCTCCAGGGCAAAACTAATGAAGCAAACTACAAACACCAGTTTATGTTCTGAACCATTTATGTCAGGCAAACTATTCCACACGGTTTAAAGCGGAGGTAGAGCAAGGCTTCTGGAAGCAGAACAACATGCCCTGACCATTTCAATCCAGTGCTAGTACGAGCTTCAAGCCCATCACATCCCCATACATGACCAATCTCAGGCTACCGCATGCCATGAGTGACTACGGAACAGGAGATGGGATGGATCAAACCCAGGTCCTTTTTAATTGCCATGAGCTTCAGGATCAAGGCAGCCTAGTGAGCTTTGGCCAAGATGTTTTTGTGCAGATCTGTTGTGGTGTGATCTTATTGGAGCGTTAGCCATGCCCTGTGTTTTGCCATGGGGCTAAAACTGGTGTTGGGCAGTTGATGCTGCAGCTGTTCCTGCAGCTCAGACTAGGGCACCCCATGCTTTTG
Source organism: Brachypetersius altus (assembly GCA_037974465.1). Classification (NCBI taxonomy): domain Eukaryota; kingdom Metazoa; phylum Chordata; class Actinopteri; order Characiformes; family Alestidae; genus Brachypetersius; species Brachypetersius altus. The sequence continues at coordinate 10,720,181 of JBBPDB010000134.1, forward strand.
TATCCAGCATGCCCTCCTCCCACCCTCAGGGTGGACACAAGGGTATTATGGACCTGCTATGGCTCTGGTAAATAAAACAAATAAAAACAAAGAGATTTAATTCCGAACGCATTATGCAAAAAACTATGGCTTAGAAAACAAACTAAAGGGCCCGCATCATATTTTTCCTGCTTTTTTCCAAAGTCAGTGTGTTTAATATTCCGTGTAAACATTGTAACAGAATGTACTTTTCATGCTCCATTTAATGTACTGGATTTGTGTGCATTGAGCCTGGTTCAAAACGACTATTGTTGTGATGTCACAGCCATGAACGCATTTCTACAACACACTCATTCAACCTGTAGCAAAGTGACCTGTCCATTCTGAATGAAGTGATGTTTATCTTTTGAACAAAGCAAAGTACAGGACCCTTGCGAACGAGTCGACCAATCGAAACAGAGATCGTTTACATATCAGTCTTAAAGGCACAGAAATAAAATCAGTCTGTTTAATTGTGTTGAATAAGGAAAGGTTAGAAAATACTTGCGTAAAACTGATTAACTTTGAGTTACAAATGGTTTCTGATACATAAAACCATACAAATATTATGAGATGACTTTCTAGGAACTATTGTAATTAAAAATAAGAACAAAATAGCACAGAAAATTAGTGCTTTGGAATTACAAAGCTGTCTTGTGCAAAAATGTGGGAATTTAAGGCTGACAAAGTTGGATCTGTGCATTAATCCTACTAGACTTTGCGTCAGTAAAACCCAGCTGGTACCAGTCTTGGTTGGTGCACACACAAATGGAACCAATCGAGCTTGGCTTCTTTCCACGGAAGCTGCTTCGGATCGAGAGCATCTGTCAAAATTTCCATTCCCTCATCTTCCCAAGTCCAGTGCAAAGATGCTCTTTGTCGTATGGCCTAATTAAAGGAGGATTTGTGGATTTTACATAAAATCAGTACGTAAGTGCACACCAACAAGCTGCATTAGGAGTTTGCTGGGCGTAGTGTGTGATGTGTACAGTGTCCTGCCAGTGCATGCAAACAAACAGTGTGTTTTCCTCCACGCATGTGGTGCTGTTCTGTTGTGTTCTCTGGTAATTAGAGCTCAGGTGAGCCCATCTGTTAGCCTGCAGCAAATCTGTGATTACACTGTCAGCACAGAGAGCCACAACCAGCAGAGTGTTTCAGGGTGGCAGCACAGTTTAGATCAGTGTGACATTCACATATGGAAAAGGGGGAAGACTCCGAAAAATCTAATGCTTCTTTCAGAAATCTGGGTACAGACACAGACATAGAGTTATTGTTTGTGTGTTAAGCACACACTCACATAAAATGCAAACATTTTCTGCTTTTTTCTAGTACATTAAACTCAACAAATAGAAAGAACATGAGATATTTAATACATTTATAGTTGAGGAGGCGTTCATTTACTTTCACTTGGAAAATCATCAAAATATAGCTTGTGTAGTTTGACCAAGTTTTACCATTTAAAAGCTGTAGTTAATAACAACAATAATAACAACAACAACAACAACAACAACAACAATAATACTACTACTACTACTACTACTACTACTACTACTACTACTACTACTACTACTAATAATAATAATAATGATAATACATTATTCTAATACCATCAAGTTTTTTTTAAATAATACTTAAAGAGGTGACCAGGGTGATACAGAATACATCCCAAGGATTATAAATAGATAATTATAGTATGATATTTATCATTTCACCTTCTGTTACAAAGATATTTTATATATGTCCGGTCTGTAAATCTATAATGATGGTTATTCTTGTTTATAAAATAATAGACTACAAGATTGTACAAAGCTTCACTGTATTTAAAGAGCTTCTTGAATTTATTATGGTCCAACTAAGTGAAGGCCAGAACCGAATGACCCTAAGCGACACTTCCTAAGCCCAGAAGGAGAAAATGCAAGGGTTTAACCAGTGCTCTTTGTCTCACACTGTGATTTTCTTACTCACCCACAGAGGGGGCAAATGAGGCGGCCGTCGCTGACCCTTCCTTGCAGGCAGCTGGCACAGAAGATGTGGTAGCAGTCCAGAAGACACGGCTGGCGGTACTGCTTGTGGCACAGGTGGCACACTAGGGGATGGAGGCTGGCACAGTCTGAAACCCACAGGTCATCCAGAGGGGAGAGGGGTAGCCCAGCCATCTAAAGGAGCAAGGAGAGAGAATGTGAATCTGAAGAGGAATTCGGAACAATCCCAAAGCCAATTCATACTCTAAAGGAATGCATCAGTGTTTTTCAGTATAATCTTTATCTGTTTTACTGCATCATATGGCCAATTAGAAGAACAGAAGACCATGTCACTGAAAATACACTTATATCAGAAGTCAATGGGCAGGCGCCTCAGGCAATAAGACTCTATAACCACTCCCTCCATCAAAGTTAATATATGTGCAATATAACCCTAGCTATACTCTAACAGTAACTTATTTTCAGTGCAATATACTTATCATATTACTGTGCAATATATCTTGATGTGCAATACTGTTACCTATGTGCAATACATTTCGATTCCAAATACTACTTCTCTCTTGATAACTGCATTTTTGTAATTTCACAATTCAATTTTTCTGATAAAGGTACTTAGACGTAACTGTTTTATTCTACTTATTGTACAGAGTGTTTTAATTTTAACTTAAACTATATTCTCCTCTTAGTAGACTTTTTATTATGGGTAAGTTGTACTATTTCTTTTCTTAATATATTTCTAGTCTGAGCATATTCTATTATATATTCAGGTATTTTATTCTGTATTGTTCTGTCTTGTGCGAGTGTGCAGTCGTGATGTGAACAATTTCCTTCAGGATGAATAAAGTTCTCTGATTCTGATGAACATGTCTGGTTGGCAAAATAAATGTCGTGAATTCAAAGAATCTTCTGTGTCTGGAATGGATGTACAGTATTGTATTCTTGAGTCTATGAGGTCTATGTTTGAATTGTGAAATAGTTTTGACTAAAAGAAAAAATTTATTTTGTCTGTTTTGTCTATTCTACTATTCACCCAGTCAATAAACTTACACTGTATTGACTGGGTTAAATAGAATTGCATTACTGAAAAAAGAGACTAAAATACTTAAAACTAGACCAAAATGTAATTCGTTTTCATTGACAAAAACTAGACGAAAATAGTCGTGGGTAATTCTGACTAAAATGACTTTTAGTCGACTGAAACTTGCCTAGACTAAAAGAGTATGGACTTGACTAAGACTTATAAAACTAAAATGACAGCTTGATGCAAAGACTAGACTAAACCTAAAATTAAAACAGGTTGCCAAAATTCGACATTAGGCTAAAGGCCTTTCAGTTAGATATTAATAAACAACTGGGCGGTGGAACAAGAGAACTGAGGATCTGAATGTCCGTCATATTTGGCCTCTACTTTATTACATTCAGACACGATTTTGTATGATTTTCAATTGTGTGCTGATCTTATAGGAGCATTGCATCTGACTCTGTTTGTCGAAGTGCTGTCGCCTCAGTGAAACAGTGGCCAATTATTTCCTCAAGTATTGAGAAACACTATAATATCCAACATACTGCAATTAAATAATGCACAATTACAGTTCAAACAGGTAAACCATTGTTTACTTCCAGTGAAGGACAATCTTAACACTTCAGCAGCAGGCTTCCAACACCAGGCTTCCTGACCTCAACCCCATCCAACACCTTTGGGATGAACTGGAACAGAGATTGTGAGCCAGACCTTCTCATCCAACATCAGTGCCTGACCTCATAAATGCTCTGGAGAATGAATGGGCACACATTCCCACACAAACTCCAAAATCTTTTGGAAAGCCTTCCAAGAAGAGAGGAAGCTGTTATAGTTGCAAAAGGGTATCAAGTCCATCCAGATCTTTTCATTTGAATGCAATGTCATTTAGGCCCCTGTTGGTGTAATGGTCACAAGTCCCATTACTTTTGTCCACATAGTACAGTAATACTAACACATCATACAGTAATACTTACAAAATGTTGTTATAAACTGAGTGCAAAGATTTTTTTATTTACCATTACACACACTGTGCAGCACTAAATCCAATGAAGCAGCACCACATCCAACTAATCCCATTCCAGTTATCCTCTCTTGGATTCCTAGTATTGTCAGGAATCAAACACAAAACCTTAGACAGCAACAGCACTATGAAACCTCTTTTAAACCTTTTTAATGAAATATGCCAGGTCCATTTTATTTTAAACCAAATTTGTCATTGTTTTATTTTTCTAATGATTTTGTTTGCTTTGCTGTAGGTTTTACATATTTTGTTTATGTCCTATTCAGGGAATGTAGGCTGCAAATATGATCCTGTTTTGAATTTCTTATTGAAATGTCACCAAAACCAACACACATATATATTAACAGGTTCAGCCTGCAGAAGTTTGAAACAGGCATGCACTGCAATTTGGGCAAATGTTAAAAGGGTTCCAATTTTCACATTTAAACAAATGCAGCTAACTCTCGTTGCCCTACTGCCCTGGTCAAAGTAAACACATTCAAAGAAAAAACGACAGTTTGAGCAGCAGAAGTGAAAGTAGCAGCTGCTAAATTCTGTAAATGACTTTAGACATGAGGCTCCAGTACTGTTCGTTCTGAGTATTAACTGTGGGTACAAGGCCCCAGGACTTCTCTATTGCAGGTTTCCATTTGAAAATGTAAGTGGAATACACCAAAACAGCAGGACCAGGAAGGAAGTAGCACGTTTATTTAATGAACTCATTCACAAGAATCAGAGCCAAAGTGCCAAGAATGGCTAAAAAATCATGTTATTTTTACCTTGGGAGAACAGCTGGTCTCTGTCATGATGTATGTTTGATTTTATGTGGCACATATTGCTGCCTATATCATACTTTAATTTATATTAACTTCCTTTGTTTTATTTAAACTGCTTTTATTTTTTACCCACTTTTTCCAGATTTTTTTCTTTTTTGTGCTTGAGGAACAAACGCAGCCTGTTTAATTCTAAAGGACAAAGAGAGGTTGGAAAAAAGTTTTTTGGTCAATAAAAACACAAACGGATGGGATGGGAAAGGAAAATGGACTGGGAATTTCTACTGTGTGCTCAGAAAAGCTTATCATGCTGCAATCTATCATGATAATGATACACATCATCATATTGCATAGCCCTCCTTTGCAGCTGGGGGCGATGACAAACTGTTGTCTAGTGGTGTGTCATTGCGCTGTCAGGGAAAAAAAATGCTTTGAAACCACAGCGATCTGTTCGCTCACACTGGCATGTGTCCATCAGTGCATGCAGGAGCACATGTCTTGGCTTTGTTTGCGTTAGCTCCGGATTGGATTACTAGCGACGGCAGCACAAGGCGAGGCCCGTCCCGATGTAAATGCAGTGCCACAAAGAGAGCATGTGTCAGCCTTTAAATATATATTCGTGCGTAATGGGATAGCCGTGCTTGCTCCCTGGTGTGGAAGCCGCACTCTCTGGCCTTATTAGGCCCTGTCTTGTGACAGCAAACAAACTCGGCAACGCAATTAAAGCCAGAGGAGATGACTTTCTCTGAGCACACAGTGCAGGGTCAATGATGCATACCGACGGGGCATCCGCAAGAATTCTGTGGCACTGTGGGAATTGGAGTTCAGGGCAGCCATTCATTATCCTCTGGCACATTTTGATCATCGGAGATTGTCGCTCGTTTATATCTTCACGGATCAGCTCTCCTGATAAGTGTACGCAGGCGTAAGATCGCTTGTAAACTAGAGGACAGAAGTGTCCAAAATATTCTTAATACAAACAAGCATGTTTTATCATGTACTACAAATAAACTTCACATGTAAACCTCTTTAACCTTTTAAACTGAAATGGTCTATATGTGGGTTTTCACCCTCATAACTACATGTTACTAAAACAATATTTATTATAATAATAATTCATAGTAGTTACTAAATAATAGATAGACACCGATTAATTACACAGGTCAACAAAAAAGATTTTGTAATCATCAGAAACCACAACACAGTTGTCATGCTGATTTCAGATCTGCTTTCAGTTTGTTTCAAGTCACAACTCTTTGAATTATGAGTAATATTAGATTTGCAAAAGACTTGCTTGCATTTTTTATTAAACCGCAGCACCAATCAAGTGTCAGAAGTCAGACATGCGCAAACTGTGGCATAGATATAATGATCGGTGTCATTTACATTTACATTTACGGCATTTAGCTGACGCTCTTATCCAGAGCGACGTACATCAGTGCTTAAGAAGTC
>JBBPDB010000134.1:10740722-10752907 GCA_037974465.1 Brachypetersius altus
TGTATGGTTTGTATGTTCACTATGGTTCTGCATGGCCTGTGTTTACTATGGTACTGCATGATCTGTGTTCACTATGGTTCTGTATGGTTTGTATGTTCACTATGGTTCTGCATGGTCTGTGTTCACTGTTGTTCTGAATGGTCTTTGTATTCACTATGGTTCTGCATGGTCTGTGTGTTCACTATGGTTCTAAATAGTCTTTGTATTCACTATGTTTTTGTATGGTCTGTGTGTTCACTATGGTTCTGTATGGTCTATGTGTTCACTATGGTTCTATATTGTCTGTATGTTCAGAATGCTCTCTGTGTTCAGTGTGGTTCTGTATAGTCTATGTGTTCAGTGTGGTTCTGTCTGTTTTTTTTGTTCACTATGGTTCTGTATGGTCTGTGTGTTCACTATGATTCGATATGGTCTATGTGTTCACTACGGTTCTATATGGTCTGTGTGTTCACTATGGTTCTGTATGGTATATGTGTTAAGAATAATTCTGTATGTGTGTTCAGTATGTTTCTATGTGTTTAATGTATTTAATATGATTCTGATTGGTCCATGACTTCAGTGCGCTAAGGACTTACAGTACACTATGTTAGTGTGTGTGGTCATATTAAGTTCCACAATTTAGTATCAGTATTGTGTTCTGTACACATAATTTTAATGGATAGTGCTATAAGCCTTACAAATTCAACATGGCTGTGCATTGTGTATTCAGTATGGCACTATATGGTTTATGTAGCCTATTCACCATGGCTCTGCATACTTTATGTATTCAGCTGCTGATGTTCAGTGGGTTCTATTGTTTCTGGCAGACTTTCTGGACCTTCTTTCTATATGCGTATTAGCAATGATTTCTGTAGCCTGAATGCACACAGCAGTGCTGTATTTGTATGTGCCCTCAAAGGAGTGTCTTTGATAAAGGCTGAGCTAGAAAGAGGTGTATGTGCAGTTGCTGCTTTTGATGATTCTCTAGAGATTAGCTATTTGGGCTGCTTCTATGCAGTCCTGAGCATGCTGCTGTACATTAGGATTTTTCACTCACATGTTTACATTGCATACACAGATACATAGAAAATAAAGACGAATTGCTTTGCAGACATGTCTACCATGCGGCACTGTTATGCTGGTTTGTAGACTGAGGCATTTGCTGCTCTCTGATTAATTTCTTTGTTTTTTTTTTAAGAGAGAGAGTCAGTTTGATGTGTTTTGGGTGTAATGAAAGCCAGGTGGTGCAGTCCACCGCTTCACGTGACATGAGAAATCAAGACAGGCTTACAACTGCCCTTCTGGATCCTCAAGGCTCACAAAATCTGTCAGGCTAGCATTTATCAGTGCCAGCACTCAACTACACGATCAGACAGAATAACGAGGGTGGGGTGGGAGGGGAATGTCAGTGCCAAGGGAATCAATGGTCATACTCATGCACACACATGAGGCATAAGAGAGAGCAAGAGGACGATTTTAACTCTGCCTACAACAGTCACTAGTAAGGCTATAGTAAGGCTGTAGTAAGGTTTTGTAGTACGGCTGGGCAAACTTTATAGAGCATTGTAAAAAAAATCCCATTCAACTGAAAGAGTTATTATAACTTTAACTTTATAACTGTGTGCTTGGAGATACTAAATGCACACCTAGTTTTTACATTTTCCAGCAAGACAAAATCATTAGTCATTAGTAGATTAAACTGTGTGAATGTTTGTTATTGTTAGTTTCACACAAACATAAAAAGGCAAAAAAAAAAACCTACTTCAAATTTCACATCTGGTACATTGCATAAACATTGAGTTCAGAATATACAGTACTGCACTACTAAATAAATTATTCCTTGGCAACTACAACCCACTCTAAACAATCTTTTTTGCCAAAGAAATTCTTTAGTGCAAATATTTTAAAAAGGTTCAAAAAATTCTTGCCACAGTGATCTGTCCAGCCTGATTCTCTGCACTTTACCCTGAGCACTGGGTAGTCCAGCAGTTGACCAAATGTCATGAGCAGTGTGGTGAAGTCGAGGAGTCCAAGAGCTGCAAATGCAGATACAATAGGTGCAATAATAGTTCTCTATCCCAATCGCGATTCATTTGGACGCTTGTGCTCTTGGCTTCTCCTCACTGTCCAAAAAGACTTTTCACCTTGAAGGCTGCTGACTATTTATTTATTATAGTGTATATACCAACTTATAGTATATCTCACATAACTTTGCAACAGTTGCCAAACAAGAATGCATTTGAGGGCTGAGCATGAATTTAAGACAGGGGAACACTGTTGACAATTGCATGCTTTCATTTTAAGTGGGAGTGCTAGTATTCAAAGTTATGTGCACTCATTTCCTGCTTTAAAATGCTTTATTCATTATTGAGGTGCAAGACATGGTCAAGAACTGGCTATGCGTTGATGTATAAGTCTATAGCTAACACTATAGGGCTGCTTGTCTTTGTGACCATTACTGAGAGCTGGTTTCACTTGTTGTTTTACTGGGAAGATTCTGAGTAGATCAATTAAATACATTCCTAAACATTTATTAGCACATACAGAGTCTATGTTGTCTCTTTTCATATTGATTATACTTGTACTTAGAGATTACGTAATGATCTGATATGGGATCCATGTTCACAGTGCCTAGATTATTTTGGTTCCTTAGAATGTCCAAAGACAACTCATGAGCAAATGTGTACATAATGTTTCAGCCTACCTGTTATAATGTAATTTATGTATGTACCTATTGTAAAACAGTATGATTATGTACTCTTATAAATTATATATCAAAGGACTATGTACATTTAAAATAATAATAAGTTATTCCTGTCCTTTCAGGACAGATGTTTCTTTTTCTCTTAAAGAGGTACATTTAAAAAAAGCATAGTCTAAGTGGACATTGATACATTTTGTTATTGTTTTAAATCTCTGCTCTAGCACATTGAAATTTTAAATAAAATAGTAATAATCGCACTAAATGTGCTGAATGTACAATTTAATTCAGGGCCATTGACTGAACTGAGTGATTCAAAGGAGAACTGTGGCTATTGTTTATACATTTGTGCCCCCATTTTGGTTTGGTCAGATTGGTGAAATCGTAATTCACCAATTGTCTGGTAATATGTAGCCTGACCAATGTACACATCAACAAGTTGAAGGCATTTCCCGGTGAAGAAGCAATTTTCAACCCCTGAAATGGGGAGGGTTGTAGATTAAAAGGGCCCCAAGACATAAAGGTCACCCAGATTAAGGCTGCACTGTCAATTATATAAGCAGTCAAACAGGTTATGCCTGTGAAGAAAAATTGAATAAAAATACCAATCAGTAAAAATGGACTTGATTGAACAATAATGCACAGTATTCCAGAGTACTTTATTGCAAGAAAAGACAATGAAAAAAAAGGAAAATGTGTTCCATTACCTTTGGCACCTGCCACATGGTTTTTAATATGTTAAAATAATTATTATGTCTGTGTTAAACTGTGCAGAAGTGTGGTCTCTGTATAGAATGTATACCTAGTTTCACAATCAACAAACCATAAACTGACTAGGGCTGCCAATTTTTTTTTCATACAGCTATAAACACACCTATAATCCATAACAATAAAAACAGCTTTGATCCTTTGAGGCATGGATTCTGCAAGCCTTTTGAAGGTGTACTGTGTACACTGCAGAAATTATTCAGGGATGGCTTGAAGAACATAAAGAGTTGAAGTTGTTGACTTGGCCTACAAATTCCTCAGATGAAGCCAGATACCACAGAACACCTTCAAAAGACTACTAATGAAAGAGGTCACTGCCACTAGGGAACAGTGAAGCAATCATTCTGTCATACATGAACACACCCCAGCACACAGTGTGAATGGCATGAAACTCATTCATCAAGTGAAGCAGCGGGCAGCCAGGAACACAGCGTCCGGGGAGCAGTGTGTGTCTTGCTCAAGCTGCTTAGCAGTCTAGGGATTCAAGGAAAAACCCTAACCACTTGGCCACCAGCTGCTGCCGTACTGTTCCATACTTCATACTGTTGTCACGAAGGGGTGTACTTGGACTGCAACAATCTTTAGGTGGTACATGTCTATATATCATCCACATGAATGCCAGGCTCCAAGGTTTCCCAGCAGAACATTGCCTAGAGAATCTCACTGACTTCCTTTCCCAGACCAGACCATTTATTCCCATTGCCCATTGCTCCATGCTCTTATTCTGAAGATCAGATATCCATTTCAAGTGATTTTGATGGTGGACATTAAAACATTTTAAATAGTAGATATTAAGGCTTGGTTTAGCCGTGCCAAGAAACCTAATCAAAAACTCACTTATCACATGTGATATTGCTCAACAACATTATCGCATATTTCTTGTTTTCCTAATATCGTGCAGCCCTAGTACTAACCATGACATACCAGAAAACGGCCTACAAAACATGCTGTTTTTTCACCTATTCATTTATCCATTACTATTTAGCTGTGGTCAAAGTTGTGCAGGTTTTACACCTTATAATTTTTTCCTGCTTCTAAATATGCCAAATTCAGAAACTGACTGTTCACTCTCTGCCTAATGTGACAGCCTTTGATAGGTGCCACTGCAATTATATCAATGTAATTCACCTCTCCTGTCATTGGTTTTAATGAAATTTACCCTTCCCAGAATTCAACCTCACTACACAAACACAGTCCACATTTCCACAAAGTCCTTTGTGGACTTCATCTGATTCACCTGAATTCTATCCACATGACTCTGATTCACCTGCGCAACCACATGACTCAGATTCACTCTATTTTTTTTGCTACCATCCTATTTAAATGATGACAGAGTATGCCATTTGTTGAAATTTAAAATCTGATAATCAAATTGAAATCAACAAAGCAATTATATGTGTATCAGGTGATCTTTTCCTGTGGCCTTGGTCAAATAACAAGAACTTCAAAACTGCAAATGGTGTATGTGTGTACATAAACATGTGAGTGTACATACAGACTGAATGTGTTCACATGAACATTATTGAAGACAGACGTTTGACCTTGGGGTACATTCTCTGTCTTACATGCTGAAATCAGTATGGTTTTATTTTTTTATTTTCTAGAGGTCTTAAACCCACTTTATACATAATGGTGTAGTGTCTGAGTTTGCTAAGTTTTCTTAGCATGCCTGAATCAAGTCTTGATATCTGTCATTAAAAGTGTTTAAAATGTTTTTTCATGCAGGGCTAGATTATTTTACGACTGGGAAGTCTGTCCCTGTGTTTTCTTGTGATCTCAGGTCAGTCCTGTTAGAATACAGTAGGGTAGGTTTATTATTAAATGCTTGATTGTTGGAATGATAAGTAATTGCTTTTTTTCATGACACCTCTCATAACTTGCATTCGCTCGTCACTACTTTTACATTCTGTTTGTCATCTATCTATTCTGTGTATCTCATGATGCATGTGTGAGTCTGTATTTGTTTCAGAAGAGAATCTAGGAGAAGGCATAGCTTACATTTACTTCCTATGTGGCTACATTTGGAAATGCAAGATTAAGTGTTCTGGAATGTTCTCTTGTGTTCTCTGCAGATAGGATGTGATGTGGCACCTTTCTGCCACTAGAGGCAGCAGTCTAGGTGATGATGGTACACATAAGGTGGAATGGTAGTGAGATCAGTGAAAAATGCTATAAAGAGGCCGGGCTGGGGTTAACCTAAATGCATAATGAAATGGCTTCTGTGGTCACATTATGACAAGCCCACAATGATCATTAATGTCTTTATATAGTTGTGGCTTAAACTGTGTGGGATTTCAAAGGCTCTGACTTAAAGGAGAAGTAAAAATTAAATCTGTTGGCTTCAAATGCCTATATTTACTGTTTTGCTAAAATGTCGTAGAAACAATATGTTTTACGTTTTTTTTTTTTGAATTGGAAGGTTTATGGATGGACTAGTTTTAAGGCTAGGATATGGATTGGTATTACATTTAGGATGAGGCCTAAGAGTGGAGTCAATATCAGGTTTATATTTAGGGCTAAGTGTAGAGTTTGGATTATACATGGGCTTAGGAACAGGTTTAGGGATAGCATGAGATTGACTTGATGTTAGTATAGTTTTGGAGCTGGAAGAAAATTTCTTGCTCATGTTTTTTCAAGCTTTTCTAAGTATCATAGCGCAGCGCCGTCTGCTAAATGCTCCTGGGGTCTGCCATTCTTGACCCAATGAAACGGAAGAGAGGCGAGAGTAGGCGGGAAGAAACAATACATATCAACACTCCTCTTACTCGCACATGCTGTCTCACCAGTCTTATTGACTTTTTATCAAATGCCTGCTGGCCTCAAAAAAGCCCACAATGGACTGGTTGTGGAATTGTGTGTTCAGTTATGAAATGCTGTAGTAACTTCTCATATTATTTCGAGGAATATAAAACAGTTAACCTCTTAAGCATTTATGGGGTTAACCATTCCACTGATTTGTATATACTGCTGTTGATACGTTTTGTGTACATTTCAAACATTGCATTTTGTAAACATTTGCATTCTTATTCAAAGCACAAGGGTGCAAACACTCATATAGTTTCTGGCATATCAGCTTTGTCATAGATTATGAATAACTCAGTTATTGAATATTATGACTTAAATGCAATAACTGAATAATAAGCCTAAGGGAGAATATCCTACATTTTTCTTACATTTTTCATTTTCTTCAGGCCCACAAAAACAGTAATAATTCATTATTACCTTAACATTTAACATTGTCTTTCTTTTCTTTCAAAATTACCCTGTAATATTCTTTACTTATCATTCCCTAAGGCTTTAGAAATTAGCTGGGAAACAGTGCAAACGTAAGGAATGAGGAATGGAAGACCTCTAAGTATTGTTCATCTGGTGATTTTTTAAATCATGTGATGTAGGCCCTGTAAAAGGTTATTTAAAAGTTTGCTCTAATATAAATGTAAAAGCTGATTTTAATAATCTATACTATAATACAGGATTTAATTGATGTGTATGGTAATATATCAGGTATATTAGGTATTGTAAAGTGCTCAGGTGATCAGATGTATAACTTCTCCTAATTTTGCATAATAAAGAGTAGGGAATGTGAAAAGTAATGACGAAATTCCCTTCTGTGCTGCTCCTCATCCACCCTTGAGCCTTACATAAAGATATGTGGCAATGATAAGACAGAGACCACTTTGAGATTCAACAGTTTTAGGAAAGCCTGGGGTTGACTTGTCTTCATGTTAAATGGTGTGTGTCTTTGGATTTATAGCTTTTTACGGGTAAGCTTGAGGCGAGTAGAGGATAAAGAGAAGAGGCCCTGAATGAATGGTTTGAAGAGCTGACATCTGGTGCCTTCCTGACTTAAAGATCAGAACAAATGAAGCTATTTGACTTGAGTTGTTGACCGTCCTGCCTGATCTGTGTAGCTTCACTGATTTTTATTTATAATATTCATTTTCAACTACTACAGAGGACATTTAATGATGCTAGCTTGTTACCTGTGCCTGCCATTTGTTTTAGCCAAATGAAATATTCTCCTTACGAAAAGGACTGACAGACTTAAATGAGTGAGGAACATATTTAGAAAATAAAAGGCTTTCGTTTGCAAATGTGTGCTGCCTCAGGCTTTTAAGGCCAAAGGCTATTTTACATGTGGTCTCTTTGGAGCTGAAAACATAGCTGTCTCAGCCTCAGCGTAGCCTTTGCAGGTAAGCGTGCATGTGTGTGAGAGTGTGAGAGAGATACATATTGAGAGGAAGGGAACACACTGACCTTGTCAGGGCAAATATATGCAGACGTAAGTCATACACTCCAGCTGTTGTTTCATGCCATTAATCAGCAGATCATGGTTCATGGCCAGGTGGCAAAATTTGTTTCTGAAATACAGTAAATTACAAAACTTGATTATTATAGGGCTGGATAATATCAGGATATTTATAGCTTTCGTGCTGCACCACTTCTACTAATGCATCAAATATATCATCAGTATTTAAAATACACTGACCATCTTCATATATTATGACAGAGAGATAAATGATACCTATTTAATTGGAATTTGTGCAGCATGTGAAATGATGCAGTGTGTGAAATGCAAATGAATAGTATTTTTAAAATACTACTGATTCTTTTTTGTCCATTCCAACTTACTTGCTAAAACCATTGTGCTTTTTTTTGGATTTTTTCTTTGGTTGGTATGTTGCAACCCTAGCCTGCTGTTAACAAACTGGTAAAATCATTGTAATGAAAAACTTTGATTAAATACTTTGACTGATTTAGGGATATTATTATTTTAAATTGCCTATGTTAGAGAACATTGCTAGGGCAAATGGAAGCACTGCTGATTCATGGCATTAATCAGGAGGTCATGATTTACTCCCATGAGGCTAAAAGTGTTTTTGTGCTAAGACTGGACCAGACTGTTTTGACATCCATTTACACACACAGGGTGCTAAATTAATACCCAGTGTACTCAATAAAGGAAGACATGCATCCACAGAAGGAGAAGTGCCCTTAGCTCTTCTTTGGTTATACTTTAAATCAAATCTTCCTGCAGGAAGGAAAATAAAAATCTGGTTTAGAGGATCTCAAGAAAATTGTCACTTTCTTCATTTTGGAGAACTGCTTGTATTTTTTAGCAGCTGATGCTGTTTGCATTGGAAGTGCATGATAAAATGGGAATATCAGTGCGTTGAGCATGGACTCTTTTGCATTAGAAAGCGGACCCACTAGTGACTTCTTAAGATCATTGAATTGGCTCAGGATTTGGGTGGATGTAGTCATCTCTTGGCTTTATTTCTGTGTTGTCCTTCTGGATTGGCACTTGTAGACAAGTTCAGCACCAATTAGTGCTGTCAAAAAACCTGGTACTTCGGTACTAAAAAAACTGTAAATGTTACGGTACCAGGTTTTCTGAAGTACCGGTGGTACTGAGCACCCAGTCAACCCGGTTCTTGCTGCTATATGTGTATTGTGCAGTTGTGTCTTCTTCGTAAAAACACAGAGACATGGCGACCAGCGGTGCTGCTGATGAGGCTGCTCTGAATCCGCTCGTTGTAAAGAAAGGAGGAAAGAGCCGCATGTGGAAGTATTTTGTTTTTGCGGCTGATGACAAGGGCAACATCACTGATCACCAGAAACCCATTTGCAAGCGGTGTCATCGAAGTTTTATGTCAAAAGGTGGAAATACATCGAACCTTATAAAACACCTCAAAGACCGTCACCCAGATTTAATGAAAGAATTCAAGCAGGCAAGTTTTAATTTTATTTTATATTTAGTTCTTTTGTTATAAAAAATATACCCAATAGTAATTTGAATGTCAGACTGAAATAAACATTGCCATTTGCTTAGTTAATCATTAGCATAAGTGTGGCTAATGCTAACGCGAGTATCAGAATACAATTTCTTTATTAATTATTTAATGCTCCTGTAGCATTTAAAACAGGACATAATAGCGTACTATTTTTACACACCAGAGGCTTTTAATGACACGTGTAGTCAAAATATGTGTGTTAGAGAACAAATGTATGGTTAATGTTGGTTAATCTTTAAAATCGGTCCATCAGAAACGCAGTTCTAGGTTATGAAATATGGTTTGCGCAGTTTCATTACATAAAAGTCAAATACAGTCCTGTATAGTTTGGTAAGGCTTCACAATAAGATGCCATTCGTTCACATGACTTCATGTGTTATCTAAGTTTATAAATAAGAAGAGTGTGTTATTCAGTCATGTTTGTTTAATTATTGTTCGTTATTAATAAAAATAAAAGATTGACTCAAGTATTAGTTTGCATTTGTTTACTTTAAACATGGCATACAAAGGATACTTATACAAATATTGTAATTTATTAAATATGTAACAGAACAGTCATTGCTTACCATAGCACATGAAAACAAAGAATCTATATCTATCTATCTATGTATCTATCTATCTATCTATATATATATACAGGGGTTAGCATTAGTGCTACCTGAGACATAGACCCCAGCACAGACACCTGACAATAATGTTCCAACCATAGTGTGAAGTAAGGACATTCCCCATGATATTCTTGATTTCAGATGAAAAGTATATCTAAAAACTTGTAAATTCTTATGATGGACAATAGAAAGGCCCAAAAGTAAACATAAGCTATAAGGACAAAAGTAATGGGACGCCTGACCATTGCACCAACAGGAACTTTAATGACACTGCATTCAGATACATAGAGTTTGATTTGGAGTTGGTCCCTTTTTGCAGCTGCTATAATGCTTTGGACTCTGAGGGTAAGTTATCTTTGTATAACAAACTAGATCAAACTAGATATACTATGCTATAACTCCTCTCCTTATTCCATGTGAATCTGTGAGAAACCTGCAGGACGTTCTGTAAAATTTTTTAGCTCGCCTCACTGATCATACCATTCCTGTCCCATTGTTGGGAAGTTGCGATTTTAAATGTAAGATAATTCAATAATTGAACCGCTTTAATCAGACATGGTGATAGAAATGCTCCAAAATGATTTGGAAAATAATCTATTTACATGAACTTCCATTTTAAGTTAGGAAAGTTTTTTCATTCTCAAGTTAGTTTAAGTTGATGTTTTGTCCTGGTAGTGATGATACTAATCATTTTTGAACATTTGAAAACAATTTTTCAGTGAAACTATTTTACAAACAAAACTGCGTTGACTGAATTATGTATAGACTGATACTTTTAACACAGATCAATGGGCTCCAGAGTCTAAGAGCTAACCCTGTCATCAGGAGATCACGAGTTCGATCCCCAGTGGTGCTACAGCCATCTGCGGCAAGGATTCAAAGAAAGCACAACTGGCTTCTCTCTCTCTCTCTCTCTCTGGGTGGGTAGGATGCCCCCCCCCCCCCAACACCCAGCATTATTCTAGCCGGCATGGGTGCCTCTTAGCTTCATGTGACTCAGAGGAAGCACTTTCTAGCCCTCATTCTCTCAGTGTTGGTGGTATCGAGTCACTAAGGGAGTCCCGGTCCCATGATGGATTTGAACACAAAATTGAGAATAAAAAAGCACTCGGATTAGTTTAGGAACCAAAAATCTGGACTGGGACAGATCAGTCTTTTCTTTCCTCTCTTCCTGTGCCATTTCAGTTTGTGTTGGAAGTTCTCATTAGATTGATCTGAGGCCAGGATTTGGAGATGTGGGGAATTTGTCCTCTTGCCTCTGTTTGTCCTTGCTTTATGACTCTCGTTTCAGTACGGTTTTCTCTTTCACTTGTCTTGTCCTCCTCTGAAATTGAAAGATTATCAGTAGCTTTTCTGTGCCTGCGGAAGGCATCTCTCTGATTGGTGGGTGCTATTTTTGGATGCTGTGCCGTGAAAGCATACACCCTTTCAAGACTTGTGTGTGTGTGTGCGTGTGTGTAATGTCTGCCGCAAACTGCATATCAAACCGTGCGTTTCATGATAGGGTTGTCATGGTAATTTATGACATATAATGGAACTGAGATTGCACAATTTGCATAATTCATGTTGTGTGATTGGAAATTAGGATTTTTGTAAACACTTTCTTTTACAGTCCTCTTAGTTCTACGTATTAACTCTGTAAATGTAAGGCACAACCTCTAAAGTACTAGACAATTCTCTTGAGTAACATGACTACAAGTTCAAAGATAAAATACACTGAAACGCCCAACAGGTTGCAGCTGATAGCTGGATGAGTTAGAGCTGCAAACTCCAATGTACTGTATTATTATTTGTTGCAACTAAGCATGTTGTATGTATTAAGTAGGTAAAACCTAATCAATTAACTTATGACTGGACAGTTATAAAGTATCTGCTCAGTAGAAACACACACACACACTGAATTGTACTGGAAAATCACACATTTTAGCAGTAAGTGGACAGTGAAGACCCAAAAGAAACAGTGAGTGTAGGAATCACAGAGAGAATAAGTGCTTTCTTTTATAGTCCAGATGCAAACATATCCTCAGGCACAGAATACACTATATAGACAAAAGTATTGGGACTAGCCCCCTTCCTTCTCGTGAACGGCAATTTTAATGGTTCAGCATGCTAAGACATTTTGGACAACGCCATGCTTCCAACTTTGTGGACACCGTTTGGAGAAGAACCATTTTTATCCCAGAAGGACTGTGCCCCAGTGCACAAAACAAGCTCCATAAAGACATGGTTGGACGAGTTCAGTGTAGAAGAACTTGACTGTCACGGTCTGGTCAGTGGCTGGTTAGAGCCACTGCTTTTTTGTTAATGTTTCTGGTTTTTTCTGTTCATGTTTGG
>JBBPDB010000134.1:10781852-10794035 GCA_037974465.1 Brachypetersius altus
TCTCCTCAGCATCCTCCTCCCAACACACTCAGTCTCTCCTCAGCATCCTCCTCCCAACACACTCAGTCTCTCCTCAGTATCCTCCTCTCAACACACTCAGTCTCTCCTCAGCATCCTCCTCCCAACACACTCAATCTCTCCTCAACATCCTCCTCCCTTACCACATCACAGTCAGACTGTCTCTCTAATAAACTAATTCCTGATCCTGTCCATCGTCACTCCCAATGCAAATCTTAACACTTCAAGCTCTGCTTCCTGTCTTTTCATCAGTTCTACTGTCTACAAACCATCAAACCAAACAACACAGAATCCTGCCTTCATCATACCACCATTAGGTTCCTGAGTAAGACCCTTAACCCCAAGTTGCTCCAGGGAGACTGTCCCCTTTAGTTATGGAATGGAAGTCACTTCGGATAAAAACGTCTGATAAATGCCATAAATGTAATATAAAGTAAATGTAAATGTTCATAATTCTGATCTGCATTTGGTGTACTCCAGTTTTGATAAGGACGGAGACATTCATTACCTGATCAAATGGAGAGACCTGCCATATGACCAGTGCACCTGGGAGGTGGACGAGTTTGATGTTCCAGACTATGAGAACTTTAAACAGGCCTACTGGGACCACAGGTATATTCCTTTTGTTTTGCCATCATGCACAAGCTCTTCGCGATGGTTGTCTTAATGGCAAGACCCATTACATTTAGACAATCGTTGAATGTCACTATGATCAAACCTTCCTTGCAGACCACTAATAAAGAATATACACTTGCATGCACACATACTCTAAAAACACTAAATAATTACTAACTGGTGCTGTGTTAAGAGAGCAGATGCTTGGCGAGGACCATCGCCCCCTTGTGGTGAGAAAAGGAAAGAGAGCCAAAGAAGACTTGAAGAGGAGAGATGCTCTTCCTGAAACTCCAGTTGTGGATGTGAGTTACGGGTCATGTAATTTCTCCAGGTAGTAATGATCTGTCTTTTATAATAAGTCAGGTCGATTAGAAGCCTTGATTGCATAAGCAAACCCTCCATAATACTTTGTTTCACAGCCCACTATCAAGTTCGACCAGCAGCCATGGTACATCAATGCCACGGGAGGAACGTTGCATCCGTATCAACTGGAGGGACTGAACTGGCTGCGCTTTTCCTGGGCTCAGGGCACTGACACCATCCTGGCTGATGAGATGGGCCTGGGGAAAACTGTCCAGACTATAGTGTTCCTCTACTCACTCTACAAAGAGGTAGTTACTTCATTAGGGTCATCCACTCAATTAGCACTCAATTAGTTGTCCTTCAGCCTTTATACTAGTGCTCTTCGAGTACACTGAATACGACTGAATACGAAAATGTGGGAATTGAAGAGTAAGAGTATTATATGTGATATAATAACCTAGAAGCAGTGGGATGAATCTATTGATAAATATTGATATTTTCATTATTAAACCGTACATTACAGTTTTATTCTGTACAGTAAACCCCGGCTAATACATGGTTCAGCAGTCGCGGCTTCAGTCTTTCAGAAACAGTCTTCCTTTTCTTTCTTTTGTGATGTCAGGTCCTCATCTGCTACGCATCCTCATGTTGATTGTTTATGTTTGGCCGCGACACTGAGCAGTGGAGGTTCATTCCAATTAGGTGCATCTAATTGCCTTGCTAACTGCCGCAGCCAAACATAAACAACCAGCATGAGGATGAGGGTCATGGTGGAATAATTTACTAATCTTGTAACGTAGTGCTGCAGCAGCGCTTCAGCCTAGAGTCACTGATGGGATTTCTTTTTAGAAGTGTCAACGTCACTACATTAAGCTTGGGAATGTTTGAGAGTTTGTGCCCTACTGTTTTCGTCTGCTTAGGGTCATTCTAAGGGCCCTTTTCTGGTCAGCGCCCCACTATCCACCATTATCAACTGGGAGAGAGAGTTTGAGATGTGGGCACCGGACTTCTACGTTGTGACGTACACAGGAGACAAAGACAGCCGTGCCGTCATACGGGAGAACGAGTTCACCTTTGAAGACAGTGCAGTCAAATCTGGACGCAAGGTTTTCCGTATGAAGGTAAAAGATTAAGTTTAGCTTAATCCTTTATAACCTTTAGAGGAATCCTAATCTTTCAAGGGTTTGTTTGATCATCTGTTTAAATATAACATCATACATCATGCATTACATCCTGTAGACATTACAGGTCTGCAATTGTGTTTGTTTTGTTGTCATAGAATTTGCCAACAAACTGAATAACAATGTATAGCTTTCATCAATTTTACTCCAGTCAGCCATAAAATTAAACCCCTGATGGCTGAGAGGAATAGCTTTGACAAATTGTTGAATAGGTTCATGCAGGCTGTGATGAAAACATTTTAGCAGCAGCTTGCTGTAACATGGTTCTGCGTAGACACAGACCACTCCATGCTGATTGCTTACATTGTGTGCATCCGAACTAGACCATGGAGCAGTGCAAGAAGGTGACCTGACCTGATGAATGATGTGTTCTTTCTGTCATGTGTGCATTGCTTACTTGGAGAAGAGATGTCACCAGCTCCTCTTTGTAACTTACCTGACTTTAATGATCCAATGAGGATTTACCTGTCGCTAGTGTTTCATATGGATCATGTTTGGTATGCATGTAGTCATATGGGTGATGTTGTTTTATCTTAACAGAAGGACACTCCTGTGAAGTTTCATGTACTCCTGACCTCATATGAGCTGATCACCATTGACCAGGCTATTCTGGGCTCCATAACCTGGGCCTGTCTTGTGGTGGATGAAGCCCACAGACTGAAGAACAACCAATCAAAGGTACCAAGAGTGTTGTTGTGTTTACTTTTTATTAAAATGCATTTGGAACGTCTAGTAGCTATGTAGTTTGGTAGTGGTCCCTGTAATCAGAAGGTTGTGGGTTTGAATCCCAGGACAGCTAGTGGTACCGCTAAAGTAGTCTTTTGAGCAAGGTACCGTCCCCACACACTGCTTCCGGGTGCTGCTTTGCTGGCCGCCCCTGCTCCACTTGGTGAATGGGTTAAATGCAAAGAAAGAATTTCACACTGTGTGGTGTGTCCAAGTGTGACTATAAAGGGCCACTTTACTTGACCGGGTCTAAATGACAGCACCGATCCTATACGGATTACCCATTTTAGCCCAGCTCTCCATTAATTTTGTGCTTTTTCAAACAGTTATTTTTATGTATGTTATTTTTGTATTAAGTTGTGTGTTTAGATTTAACACAAATACATTTATTTCGAGTTTTTATTCTATTAGCCCCCTTCATGGCATCATTTCAAGTCATAATTTTATTTAGCTGTTTATTACTGCATGTTCTCTTGCCTCAAAAATAAAAATAGAATGGATTTGTAGTGTTTTCTAAAAAGGACAGGAATCAAATGGGAAAAAAATGTAATCAACTTTAGATTTATAATCAAGAACACTGTTGCTAGATTTATTAATGATCTCAGAGATGTATTTAGGCCCCAAACCATTGAGTGACAAACCACTGAATATTATGACAGTAATATTTTGAAATCAGTTCTGTACCAAACTGGGTGCCAGTGCAAAGGCCTAAGAATTAATGTGATCTCCTTTCTTGTTTAAATAAGAATGCAGTTTTTAAATATGAATGGGATGACGTAAGAGTAAGCTAGAGTGAAGCATTAATAGCGAAAAAAAACCACGGCATTTGTTGATGGAGCAAAGACTGGTCAGATATCTTTGTAGCTGAACTAAGTATGGTAAATTGATATTAGTGACTGGGCTGCTTCACACTAGAGCTACAAGACTTGATTATTTGCTTTCTGACTCTATGGGACATGCTGTTCTCTCTTAAAATGGTCATAATCACGGATTCAACATGTTTTAGCCAATATCACTGAGTGGGCTCAGAATGATTTTGATCGTATGATGTCTTCATTTCAGTTTTTCAGAATTCTGAATGGCTATAAGATCTACTACAAGCTACTCCTCACTGGAACGCCACTGCAGAACAATCTAGAAGAGTTATTCCACCTCCTTAACTTCCTCACCCCGGAGCGCTTCAAGTAAGAACACACACAGACCCTGGTTCACACTGTGATGCAGAATTAGTGAACAACTCTCATCTGAGGAAAATCTTCTACAGTTTTATATGCAGAAATAAGGAAAATGTCCATAAAGCTTCAAAATGAATGTGTTTAGAATTTCTGTTAGAATTTCTGTTTGTCACTTCTGTTTGAACGGCCTAAATCTTGTAAAACTTAATTTCCTCTTAGTTTTAAAATATGAGAGGTTCATGTGGGATGTAAACATTGTTAGAGTAAACATCCATATAAATGGAAGCTGCCTGAAGAAATAGCCAGGTTTGAATTTGCTATTGATATCATGTTTACATGTTTACATGTTCATGCAGGGACTTTTAAAGACATGGATGACTGTGGGTGCATATTAGTGTTTTTTTAGTGTTTTATATACTTGGTATATAAATTAAAAGGGCCTATCAACAGGACAACAGGACTATCACTAAAGAGATATTGTCACAACGGAGGGGGCTAGCCCTTCGTTGGGAGCTGCCTTGGGAGGCGTAGGAAGGGGCAGGAAACCAGGGATCCATGCTGATGTGATTTTATTAAAGAAAGCAAAACAACAGGACTTAAATACCAACAGAAATCAGGGGCTAAACACAAACCAGGTGAAACATAGGAACACGTGACAAAACACAGAACTGAAAACTGAATCAAAAACTGAAAAGCAGCGGCCTCTAATGACCGAACCGCGACAGATGTTATTCGGAAGGCAGATTATTCTCAGCATTGCACTGTGTATATATGTAGGTATATATGTTAACCATTCATACTGTGACTATTGTAACCTTGCAGTAATCTGGACGGCTTTCTGGAGGAGTTCGCAGACATTTCTAAGGAAGACCAGATAAAGAAGCTGCACGACCTGCTGGGGCCGCACATGCTCAGGAGGTTAAAGGCGGACGTCTTCAAAAACATGCCAGCAAAGACAGAACTTATTGTCCGAGTGGAGCTCAGTCCAATGCAGAAGTGAGTTCTTTTCTCCCCTTCATCTCTTTGCTGCATTGCATTGACTGAAAAACCAAATTTATACCCATCTCAGTTTGTTCCAAATACATCAGCTAAGGCCATGTCACAATACCACTCTTGGCTGTCTTTCAGACTCTTTATGAACCCAGAAAGGTTGCCAGGCTCCTAGAAGCATCCCCACAATTCACCTCATTAATAAGAATACAGGAGGTCCTCGAGTTATAACAGTCTCGACATTCGATGTTTAGATTTTTTATGATGCTCACTCCCATGCAACTTACACCCTTATCATCGTACTTATGGACTACGTGGATAAACTAGTTTGTTTGTGTGCTGTGGAAGAATATGCGGTTATGCAGCGTATGAGTGAGGGAGTTTTCCTTTTCCTTTTTCCGTGGCTTAGTTGTGTTTTTATGCTTTTACAACTGTGTTAGAATAGGTAAGTGACTTAGGCTAGGGTGTGTTTCAATTTACACCAAAATTCAGGTTACATCACTGTTGAAGGAGCGGATCTGTGGTGTAACTCGAGGACCCCTTGTAATAATAACAAAACTTAAGAAGAATGATTGAATGATGGAAGTTTGTACAGCTGTTTTAGCTGTAGCTCAAGTAAAGAAGCAAAACGCAGACCCTAAGCATGCCTTGACTGAGTTCATTTCAGATAGGAGGAAAAATTCTGAGAATCTCTTTAACCAGAGAATGATTTAGTCTCTGTAGAGATGAACCACTTAATAAATATAGAGGTTACTGTTGTTGTATCCCGCTGTGATTTAAAAAGAAGAAGCTATGAAGTTTCTGACCTATTTGCCCGAACTTTGGAGCCGTATCGTTCTTCTCCCACACAGGAAGTACTACAAGTTCATACTGACGCGGAACTTTGAGGCGCTGAACTCTAAAGGAGGAGGGAACCAGGTTTCTCTGCTCAACATCATGATGGACCTGAAGAAATGCTGCAACCACCCCTACCTGTTCCCAGTGGCTGCTGTGGTGAGTGTGTGTGCCTTCAGCTACCTTTTTAAATATGCTTTTGGTTAGGGCTGTCATTATTTCTTATATTGGTCATTTATTTATTGACAACAGAATGTTCCACCAAAACAGTGACACTGTATAACAATATTTTGACGCTGTATATTTCCGGAAAGAAAACATCCAAGGCCCAACCTGCTCTTCATACCAAACAAGACCCTTTATTCGGTGCCAAAGCTTAATATACTCAGAGGATTAGAGTTTCCCATGACTCTGAATGTGCTTTCTTTCTGTGTGGAATGCACTGTTGTTGAAAGGACAGTTCTGAGCCACTTTATAAAGGCGGTGTCAGGGACTCATTATACACTATATGGACAAAAGTATTGGGACTCTTGACCATTACACCAAGAGGGACTTTAATGACATTGCATTCAAATAACATGGAGTTGGGCCCTTTGCAGCTTTTACTCTTTTTGGAAGGCTTTCCATAAGATTTTTGGAATTTCTGTGAGAATTTGTGCTCTTTTATTCTAGAGAGGGACTAGCCCTCCCGGCCGTGACACAACCATGCCTTTATAGACCTTGTTTTGTGTACTGGGGTACAGTCCTGCTGGAATAGAAAAGTTCAAACTGTATCCACAAAGTTGCAGAAGCATTAATATTGCCCTCCGCTGGAAGTAAGGGGCTTAGTCCAAACCCTGAAAAAATTCACATGATTCTTTTTCTTGTCACAGTACAATTGCAACAGAAGGACTCCATAATGTGTCCCCTCTCTCTCTCTGGGTAGGATGGAACCCACCCCCCAAAAAAGTTGCAAAGAGTATACTGTGGAGAATTAATCAATCTTTCAAGAGGATGCAAAGGTTTTCCAAACTTTTGACAGGCGAGTTTTAGGACAGTAGGCTTTTAGGACAGTGGATGTTAATAAAAGAGGCACAATGTGTTTGGGTATGGTGACCTCAATTTACACGTTTGCAAACAGAAAACCATCCTGTATTTTTAGCTCACTATCAGGCCGAGTTATATAACAGCTGTTTAAAAGCACATCTCGCTGAAAACGTTGTTGTTTTTCTCTGTCTGCAGGGATTGGGCTAAAAAATACAAACCTCCAGTGTTTTAATATTCACAGAACAAGGACTTCTTTTATATGTCTGTTGCATAATTTGTATTAAGGGCATCTTTAGTCCGTTGTGGCTGCTGGGTGTGTTAGAACATGCTTACTTTCTCATTTGAAGTGGAATAGTTCGGCAACAAATTAAATTGACACCGTTTTCCCCTCACCCTAAGTGCAGTCGATCACCCAAGACATGTTTGGGGGCTGAAGTTTGCTTCTTTTGTTTTGTGTTGGAACTACAAGGCCAATGTAGTTTACAAGTTTAGCTAGGTTAGTGTGCATTGTGCAAGCTTAATGCCTGAATCATCTCACACTTGCTGAGTGCACTTGCTTATTTGGTTTTTGACACTGTGTGACACACAGTAAACTATACAGACACTATATGGCCAAATGTACTGGGGTACACCACTTCATTATTGAATTCAGGTGGCCTCTTGCTTCCAATGCTTCAGCAAACCAAGACATTTTGGTCAGCGTCATTCTTTCCACTTTTTTTGGACACAGTGTAAGTTCCATAAAGACATGGTTGGATACATTTAGTGTGGAAGAACTTGACTGGCCCGCACAGAGCCCTGACCTCAACCCCATCCAACATCAGTGGCTTGTAGTTCAACATCAGTGCCAGACCTCATAAATGCTCTACAGAAAGCTTTCTAAGAGGAGTGGGAGCTGTTATAGCTGCAAAGAGGGGACCAACTCCATATTAAAATCTAAGGATTTAAATGCAATGTCATTAATGTCCCTGTTATATATATGCAGTGCCATAAACCACAATAGCAGTTCCATTTGAGTTTTAATGCAAGTGCGTCATGACTTACGCATGCACAGTGCTAATTTCTGAGGTATAAACTTGTTAAAATGACTTAATAGCTACATTAGCCTCTTGTTCAAAACTAGAGAGTACCACACATGTTGTAGGGAGCAGGTGATTGTGTAAATTCGACTTTTATTAAACCGTCGCTTCAATTATCGCTCTTCAGATGCTGAACTGAAATGATTCCCCTGCTGTGTAAATTTGTTCACAGGAGGCGCCGGTGTTACCCAATGGCTCTTATGACGGCAACCTACTGGTGAAGTCCTCCGGCAAACTCACTCTACTTCAGAAGATGCTGAAGAAGCTCAAAGACGAAGGGCACCGAGTCCTTATTTTCTCCCAGGTCATTAACGAAGGCGGAATAACAATAAAGCAGTTTACATCCGCCACCTATCTCTTATTTTGAGCCGAAGATTAATTACAGGGTAGGGCTTGAATGGAAAACGAGAATGGAGTACATTTATCTTTCCAAATGGGAGATGACAAATTGAAAGGCTGCTGCTATATTTATCTCCACCATGCTGTTTATCCCTCTGATATGCTTTCTATTAGACTGTGTTCATAATCACAGCCTGCATTAATCTGATCTGGGATGGGGTGTTTAAAGCGTCTGTGTCTTTTTTTCCCTCTGATTTGACTTTTATTTTCACCACCCTTGTCCTTTTGCTTGATCTTGCGCATAAATCTGCATATTGATGTTAGCGGATCTCGGGTGTTTAGAGGGGACAAAAGAAAAAGCCACATTCTCTTTCATCTTTTGTCATTTTGCCACTCTGGAATGGACGAATGAAGTAATTTATATTGTTATAGAGGCTCTAAAGTAGGATCTTATGCAGGTAGCTTTTGTAATTTTAATAATAGTTTGAAAGGAATAGTGTTTTTCAGGCTAATCGTTATAACACATGTATAACAGCCAGAGATTTGTTATAAATGTGGTTTCTACTAAAATTACTGAAATTATGCTTTTATTTTGTTTTACATGTAGATGAATGATCTGATATTACAGATATTAAAATTAAATAATCAGATATGAGGTTCAAATTGTTTTTTTCTGTAATTTATATTACACTAACGATTTATATGGAAGCTACTCTCAAAAAGTACATCAGACAACTCCCTTTGTTCCCCCTGTGAGTGTGTACAGTTATGAGAGTGAGGGACTGGAACAGAATAGTGAACTTGATTTGACTTAAAACACACTCTTAATTAGAAGCTATAGTATGTATAGTAGTAGTGGTTTCTATTGCAAGTGCTTTAAGTCTGTGTCTATTTTGGCACTGTGGTACTTCATCATATGCAGCTGACAGAGATTATGCTGAGAAGTGTACCTTTAAAATGTTAATTGTTATCCTCATATAAATCTGTCTGCCTGTTGAGATAAACATCTCCTCCCTGTGGATGCTGTTTCAGATGACTAAGATGCTGGACCTGTTAGAGGATTTTCTGGAGTTTGAAGGCTATAAATATGAGCGCATTGATGGGGGCATCACAGGGGGACTGCGGCAGGAGGCCATCGATCGCTTTAATGGTAAGCCTGCAGCTTCAGAAAGTGAGCGGTACCTCCACCAGGGGGCAGCCTCTCACTCGTTAGTGCATTAACACATTAATACTGATTGGCTGCTTTCTGTGTGCAGCTCCTGGAGCGCAGCAGTTCTGCTTCCTGCTGTCAACACGGGCTGGTGGATTGGGGATCAATCTGGCAACCGCTGATACAGTCATCATCTATGACTCCGATTGGAACCCGCACAACGACATTCAGGTATGAAAGAAAAATATGATTGTAGACCCCTCATGGCCTCATATACATATACACATATATTGATATGTGTTTTGTGTGTGTGTGTGTGTGTGTGTGTGTGTGTATATATATATATATACATATATATAGATATAGAGAAAGAGAGAGAGAGAGAGAGACGATAGTTCAGACATCTTCCCAGAACAGAATGCTGGATGAGCTGAGCCAGTATTGCAGACCAAGATGAAAAGGGCATTAAGATTAAGACTAGTTTAAGACCACGCCTAGGCTAGACTTTATTCATGTCTGAGATAACTGGCTCATAGTGTACAGGAAATGTGGAATAACATGTAATCACACTCATCATTGTTTTCTCTTTTCAGGCTTTCAGCCGAGCACATCGTATCGGGCAGAACAGGAAAGTGATGATCTATCGCTTCGTAACACGAGCGTCTGTGGAGGAACGCATCACTCAGGTGGCCAAACGCAAGATGATGCTGACCCACCTTGTAGTGCGACCAGGGTTAGGGTCCAAAACTGGCTCCATGTCCAAACAAGAACTGGATGACATCCTGAAGTTTGGCACAGAAGAGCTCTTCAAAGATGATGTGGAAGCTATTGGTATGTTCCTGAAATGATTGGAACCTTTATAGGACGACTTCTCACTGGGATACAGCAAAATCAAATGTTCCAAAATGTGCCAAAAAAACTGACTTCAGGGTGTTTACGTTCTGTTTTTCCTTGGAATTTTCCTAAAATGTGTAACAATTCTTCAGACCATTTCCATACATTCTAAGAGACTTGCTTGCCCTTTTCATGGTTAAAATGAGGCACAAATTAAGATCGACATTTCAGAGTATTCTTGATGACCCTTTTTTGGGCTGTGACATCACAACCATGATAAATTCAGTCTGCATGGATTTAAGAGTGAATGTTGGGAGATTAAATATTACATATTTAATTATAATGATTTGAAGTATTAAAAATAGCACATGCCAGCATCCAGTACAACATGCATATTGATATGTAATTGAATCAAGGCTTCTGGAGCATCAGCGTTGTTACCAAACCTTTTGCCTGTAGTGTTATTATATTAGTAGTGTTTCCTTCCTGGTGCCTGTCTTTGTGTATGTGTGTGTGTGTCAAACTGAGCTGTGTATGTCTCCTCTAGGAGACTGTAAGGAAGGAGAGGAGGGCAATGTGATCCACTATGATGATAATGCTATCTCTAAACTGCTGGACCGCAGCCAGGATGCCACAGAGGACACAGAGATTCAGAACATGAATGAGTACCTCAGCTCTTTCAAAGTGGCTCAATACGTGGTCCGGGAGGAAGACGGAGAGGTGAGGGGAGGGACTGGGCTCTCTTTCAGCTCCTGCTGTTTACACATCTGCCCTTCTGATATGCAAGTAGAGATATTTGATATGATTTCGTTCTGAATTTTAATTTATTAGTGTGATTGCATCAGTTAATAATGATTGTTTAAAAAATATCTTTGTGGTCAAGTCGGCTCTGTAGTTGGGGAGAGAGGGCAGATGGTTGAGTTGCCTTCAAAATGTTTTAGAGAGAGATTTAAAGACACTAAAGATCAGGTCAGTTATTCGAAATGACATGCATCACTGCTCGTTGTGGTTTAATGAAAAAATTATATTATATTAGCCCATAAACGGCTTGGTAAGAGACACCAGGCACTGAACAAGGAGAATCTGAAGAGCGCTGGCTCCAATCCATGTTTTCACACAAACATTTATTGCCCCAGAAAAACTATTTTTGGGGATCTCCAAAGACTTGGCGTATAACAACCATGCAATTACACTTCGCATTTTCTCAGGGAAGTGCGTCTTTCGGTAGCGTTATTTTTATGGTCACTTTATCATAACTTCAGTCTTGAAGGTCAGTGTGTTATTACTTCATTCTAGACAGACATTTATTATACTTTCATCCAGGCTATTCATTTTGTTATAGCGTCATGTTAGAGCGGAAGTAAAGTTGGTATAATATTTTAAAGTGATTACAGACTTTGCAATGATAATGTGCTCAGGCTTGAATCCAGTGAGGCTCTATGAGCTATTATCTGTCAGTCCTGGATATTCAAGCATCACAGCAAAAGGATTTTTTGTCACTTGTTGAAATTGAAAATAAATGCCCAGGGGCTTCACCTGACTGGCTGGTCTTTTGTTAACTCTGCATGTCCGGGGCTTCCCCTTTCCTGCAGGAGGAGGTTCAGAGGGAGATTATAAAGCAAGAGGAAAATGTGGATCCAGATTACTGGGAGAAGCTCCTGCGGCATCATTATGAACAGCAGCAGGAGGATTTGGCCCGCAATCTGGGCAAGGGCAAGCGCATCCGCAAACAGGTCAACTACAACGACACCTCTCAGGAGGATCAAGGTACACACACACACACACACGCGCACACACACACACACACATATGTACACGCACACATACGCACACACTACACACTACACACTGAACACATTTCACACACACTACACACTGAACACATTACACACACACTACACACTGAACACATT
>JBBPDB010000134.1:10863296-10882300 GCA_037974465.1 Brachypetersius altus
TTAAGCACTGATGTACGTCGCTCTGGATAAGAGCGTCAGCTAAATGCCGTAAATGTAAATGTAAATGTAAATGTAATACATTCAAATCCTAATAAAAATCTATGTACAAACATGTGATTATACGTGTTTTGTTCTTTCTTTATTCTTTATTACATACATTGGTATACAACATCATGAAACAGCCAATCAAACGTCCATAAGTCGTCATGTGATCATTATTTCACTGGACGAGAAGAACGGGGAGTCAAACCCAAGAAGATTCGATTCTCCGATTCATTTGAGAGGATTACAAAGAGTCGATTCCAAAGCCTCTGACTCGGTTCTACACAGAAGATGAAGTTTGAATCTCACAGAGAAGAAAATATTCAGACGTCACACTAGATGTCACTGTGTCCTTTCACAACACAGACTGATTTGCTGTATTGTTTGTAAAATGTAATGTTTGTAACAGAAATGGCCTACAGTTGATTTAAGGGCAGCTGGTGGCCTGGTGGTAAGGGAGTTGTCCCTGTGATTAAAAGGTTGTGGGTTTCTGTGGCAATTTGTGCCCATATATTCTGTAGAGCATTTATGAGGTCAGACACTGATGATGAATGAGAAGGCCTGGCTCCAGTTAATCCCAAAGGTGCTGGATGGGGTTGAGATCAGGGCTCTGTGTAGACCAGTCAAGTTCTTACACACAAAACCCATCTACCCACGTCTTTACGGAGCTTGCTTTGTGCACTGGGGCACAGTCATGCTGAATTAGAAAAGATTCTTCCCCAACTTTTCCAAAATGGCTTGGTATGCTGAAGCATTAAGACTGCCCTTCACTGGAAATATGGGGCCAAGCCCTGTAAAACACATGTGTCCCAATACTTTTGTGTATACAGATATAGAAAAAAGAACAGCAATGGTAAAAATAGAAATGCAGAAAAAATAAAAGTAAAATTATATTGTTGTAAATGGTCTTGTGTATATCGTAGATGACTTGTTTATTTAAAAGTCAGGGTTAATTTAAAAGACTCTGAAAGGTTCAAATGTTCATCAGAATGTCAGAAAGAAGCTCCAAAACAAGAAGAAAATAATTAGACAGAATTTCAGTGAAATGCCATTCACTTTCCTGTAGTTGTTTTCAGTTTCAGTTTCATGTCCCTGCTTGATTTGGAATTCAGTTTATTCCTGGACAAACCCCAACCCTCAAAATAACGTCAGTGGAAGCTTTTTTTTTTCCTTTTCTAAAAACAAGCACTGTTTATTAAACATCCAGTAACAAACGAACAGCCCGTATGATTCAAGAAAGAACATTTTCATTTTGGTATGCAAATTGTACACGTTGCTATGTACAACAATACTAACATGACTAAAATGACAATAGCAGGTTTTATTTGTTGCAGAATACTCCTAAAGTAATTCTCGGAGTTTGCTGCATTGCCCTACAAATCAACAAAGCAAACATCATGGTATACTAGCAAATGTTAGGTGCATCATACCACATAGCATGTAGTTAATTCTGAAGGAAACATGAATACTGAAGAGAGTAAATCTCTGAGCCTTCGTAATTTTGAACAGTCATCCCACCGATAGTCACAGATCATGCTCTCATGTAGCAACATTCATTACTGCTTTCTGCCAAAGCTTTCTGGATTCTGGATTTCTGAGCAAGTGTGATCCATGATGAAAATGAATTTGGTACCATATAACAAATCTAGTCTGTTGGGCACTGACTGTGATGTTTTTCTGATTGCCCTATTAGTTCCAGAACATTGTCACTCCACTTTTGAGGTTTCCAAAGAATAGTCCCATCCATGAACTGCAATTCCACACACAACTATCAGCAGCTAAATCTGATAATAGACAGGATCTGTCCCCCAACCTGTGGGTTCAACGATGTAACACAAACAACATGAACAAGAATGATATGTGTGACAGAATTAAAAACAGTTACATATACTGAACAGTTATGATACACTAATTTGGATGTGTTACTGTTTATAGTCTGATGTGTTGAATATTCTGGGTTTGGCCACAAGACACATTGCTTCCCCCTTGGTCTCAGTCATTGTGAAGAGATTACAACAGCAGATATGGGTTACCTTTGCCAAAATCCAAAATAGGTGTTCAAAACGAGTGAGCAAATGTCCTTGGTGTTCCTGCCGTTTTGTACAATAAGACTACCCAAATAAAAATACGGGGATTTTCCTGCCACATCAAATGTGACATTCTAACATTCATACATCAAACAACCATAAATAAAACGATAACAATCGGCTATTAAATATACAGACTGTCACTTAAATTATATAAATAGGATAAAAAAGGGCATAAACATATTTAAGGCTTAGGTTTTTTTTTTTCTTCATCATGGAATATATATATAGGAAGAAATAAAAGGTGGACGA
This sequence comes from Brachypetersius altus, assembly GCA_037974465.1. Classification (NCBI taxonomy): domain Eukaryota; kingdom Metazoa; phylum Chordata; class Actinopteri; order Characiformes; family Alestidae; genus Brachypetersius; species Brachypetersius altus. Next base: position 10,865,678 of record JBBPDB010000134.1, read on the forward strand.
ATCAGATGACCTACAAATCAAATGCAGCAAACACGGATGAACGAAACAACTGTAAAATATTTGGAATGAATGGACAATTAACCAAACTTCTGATCAATTACTAAACTGAGTGATGCCAAAGTGATGCAGTGTAAACCCTATGCATAGGCTAGAGCCTATTACTACATGTAGGCCGTGCTGAAAACTGTTTCATATCCCATATAATTCCATTAATCTCATATTAAACCTGTAAAAATATCTGCTGTCCTATATCTACAGACAATGCATTTTCTAGAAAACAGTGCTAAATATCTCTTCACTGAGTACAGCAGAGTGTTAAACCACATTCTATATTACTGTACATTCAAAAGTTAAACTAACTTTCTTTGTCTCTGAGATTGTTTTAAATGGCTAACATTTCGAACAGATACCCAACACAGTGATACACCTCACCTGAGGACACTTCTATGATACTTCAGTGAACTTTTTACTCATGTTTTCCAGGGGTTAACTATACAGGCCCCTCTAGTTTAGCTCCTACCAGCCACTAGATGTCATCCTAAAGCTCTGGAGCGTGCATGTCCTCTAGGCAGGCAGTGGTAACTCATTCTAAAGTTATGTTTCCAAATTCACTGCAGACTTGAAGCCTCACTGGGTCAGGGTGTTCAATCCCTGCTTTGCTTAGACCATATTTTAGCACATCCACACATTTCTGTATACAGTATAGACATGTTGGTAGTGTACACAAAACAATGGTGTCATAAGGGCTTCTTTAAAGTGAAACCATGGTTCTTAAAAAAAAACCCATCTTGTTTGAGAGTGTAAAGAACTCTTTTAAAGAACCTAACCATAATTTAAATGTATAATACCAAAGATATTTCCAAGAACCATACATCTAAACCAAGAACCATTTAAGAACCATCATTTTTTAGTAGTGTGCCCTACAACGTCTGTCACCCTTTTCTCCAATGTGTAGAGTGTTCACTCTCATATGGTGTGTCCCATAGTGCTACTGACCAGGCCTTTAATATTAGTGACGGGCCTGACGTCATGCAGCTGCTTGCGTCTGTCAATAAAAGCTGCAAGCCTGGCTGTGTCCAGCGGGGTTTTGGAGTAGTCTCCGCTGTGAGCATTCACCCATTTATGCTGCAGACACACAGACGAGCTCGGCCTCTTCCTGGGGTCCTGGTTCAGAGCCGAGATGATGAAATCTTTCGCTGCCTGACTCACTCCACAGAAGTACTCATCTGGAAAGCAGAAGTCAAGTTTGCAGATGTTGACGCAGGTCTCCTCCAGACTTTCGTCCAGAAATGGAGAGACGCCGCTGAGTAGGACGTAGGCCAGCACCCCGACGCTCCACACGTCCGTGAATAAAGAGACTGGGGTGCCCTGGATCAGCTCAGGAGCTGCAAACTCAGGGTTCCCCAGCAGGAGGTGAACATAGCGATGCCCTGATATCTGCACCGCATCCCCAAAGTCTATAAGCTTTACACATGGAACAGGCATGCGGAGATCCACCATCAGGTTTTCAGGCTGAACAGAAGAGGAGAGGAAAACTGAAGGGGAATTCATTCATAGAACTGCAGTAAAAGGCTTCCATGTGTCTTATAAATGACAACTTCATTTAAATAGCAGTCCTTATCATGAAATATAAGGACGGAAAGGAAAAGAAAAGAAGCATTCGTTTTTATGCTCCAATATTTTTTTTTATACCTCGTTTTTTTGGACTATTGTAATGAAATGTTCACACAACAGAAAGGCATCAAACGGTATACGAGCAAATAAAACTAGCGCTTTTGGACCTTTTTGTTATGGTGGTGACGATGTTAGAATTTAAAGACTCTCAAGCTTTGACAAGAGTACATTCCCTTAGAAATTATTTTATGTTAAAGCCAAGGGTATGGTTTTAAACGTTCACCTTCAAGTCTAAGTGAGCCACTTTGCAGGTGTGGAGATGCTGTAAGGCCTCCAGGGTATCTTTTATAAAGAATGCCACTTTTTCCTCCATCAGCTCATCATGGGCCACCAGGTAATCCAGCAGGCGTCCTCCCTCCAACCTGGACACAAAATAGGCAGGTCAGTCCATAGACCTAATAACACCTAGAATGAATGCAGTACCTTAGTAGTTTAAATCTACTAAGACCCATTAATGTCTTGCTTACATATTACAAAAAAGATATGATTATTAAAAGTGCTCTGCAGTAAGGTAGGTTGTTTTCCAAATAGTGTTTTGTAGCTTCTGTCCCGTTAAGGTTTTCAACATTTGTGTCTCAGTGTAAGTCAGGCTCACATCTCTTGGACAAGTATGTAGGCTGTGGGTGAATCATAGATGTCGATCAGGGCCACCAGCTGAGGGTGCTGAACACGTTTCAGGATATCTGCCTCATGAGCCACTTGCTCTTTTTTCTGCATCTTCTTATTGACATACTTCACAGCCACTTCCTTCTTACTGGCCTTATGCAGACATTTCCTTACAACAGAAAAACGGCCCCTGAGTCCAGACAGAGAGAGACAAAGACAGAAAGAATAAATAAAGACGTCGTGGCTCATGTATGTTGTATGGACTCCAAAGAGGAAGAAGAAGAATAATGAATAAATAATCATTATAAGAAAAAGTTTATTATATGAATAATAACAAGAAGAAAATAATAATTCACCTTCCAATTTCACTGATTTCTGTAAACGCTGATTCAAAGTTGTCTTTCCACTGGATTCCAGTTCCTTCATACGTTGAAACTTTGGGCAGGAACATTGACATATAATTAGATATAAATTCTAAAATCTCAATATATCTTTTAAAAAGGTGTAAATAGCTGATAAACATAATACTTTATAACAATTAAATATTTGATTCATATTTAATGTAACATTTATACTATTTGCTAAAAGTGTATATGTAGCACTAACCACAGCTGGGGAGTGTGACCATGTTGGAGGGCTCACTGGGGGCACTGATGCCCCAGGGGTTGTTGGCTCTGACTCTAAACTGGTAGTGCCCACCTGGAATCAAATCCTCAATCTTCACACACACATCTGCTGTGGACACTACCGACTGCTGCCACACCAGCGAGTCTGCAACAGAAATATAATGCCTGTCCTTACAGGTTATTTATATTATGTAAATGTCTTTTTCAATAAAGCAGTGCCATCATTTACCAGAGATCTAGTAGTAATAAACACAGTCTAATACATTTAGTTGACACCCTTAGTAAAGATGGGAATAAAGGTCATGAAAAACTGTCTTTGTGGTGAATCTTGCAACGAAAATGAGAAAATCTAACCATTACTTTTTTATCTAAGAAAAATCACAGTTGTAGCACCACCGCACATGTTATAACTGCTGGGACACCTAGAAAGCATTATGAACAAGTAAACTAGGTATGTGTTTCACTACTTTTTTATTTCACTGAGTTGAGAATATGATGTGACACAGAGGCCAACTTTCCTTAATTCTCCATCAAAATCAAGTATCAAGAGGATAAAAAGTGTGTTGACTGTCATAAAGTAGAAAATGGCTACAAAAAAAGCTTTACACATGCAAACGCCCATTCCGACTCGACAGTAATTAAATTAACTGAAACATAATCTGGAAGAGTAGGCAAGTGCATTTTACCCCCACACATAATGAGGAGTAGGAATAAAGAGGCAACAAAACTTCAGGGAGGATTCGGCAGAAGGGTTGTAATGAAGAGAAATCTTTCTTGTTAAGTTCTGTGGAAGATGATGTTATGATATTTTGTGGTTGATTTTTTTCTCTAAAGAACCTCATTAGGATATATGGCTTCAAAGAATCCATCAGTACCAGGACGTTTTAGATTATTCTCCAGTCTTTTAAGTAATTATAATAGAATAATTGATGCTATTAAGCTGTCAAAGGGCGGTTGCACATATACTAAATGTACGACTGCCAATAATTATGATGCGATTGTCATAATTAAAAACAAAAACAATAAATACAATAGGTAAAGATTTTTTTTTTTTAAAAACAAAAACTATAAAAAAATATTTTTGGTAATGATTTTTGGTTTATTTTGAGAGGTTGCCTTTTTTCTCATTTCACACTAAAGCTGAAACTGTACATCTAAAGCTTGAGTGTGCTGTTCTTTAAGTTAGTCCGATTGTAATGTTTGTTTTAGGAATATTTAGACAATATTCAATCTAAGCACAACTAAGCGCTTCCCTGAGCCATAAAATGCCTAAATGACTCAATCCTTCTACCCTGGAATGTAGATAAGTGAGTACGTTTGGACTTCTTGCCAAAGAAAACACATAGCAGCGGAATTTCCCACATACCAACTGAACACCTTTACTCAACATCTAAACATCTGTCATTTTCTCTGTGGTAGTGTTAAGGCAATAGTAGATATGGATTACAGATTATGCATAACACAATTTACTAACTGTACGCTGATAAAGCAATGCATGTGGGAAAGTCCAGGCTACCCTCTTGTCTGTACTCCACGGTGTAGCTGGTTACAGCGCAGTTTCCGGAGCTGGAGGGTGGGAGCCAGTGTACCACTACTGCTGTACTGCTGGCCTCCTGCGCTACCGGACGTGCTGGAGCTGCTGGAACACCTGACAAAAACAACAGTAGTCAGACATCAACAGCCCTAAATCCCCACAAAAATCTCTGCACTGCACATTTGGCATTTGAGTTAGTGACAATGGAACTCCTTAACTGAACCAAGCATTCTTACAGACACTTAACATTTCTTAAAAACACTCTAGATTTTACAATTTAAACCAATTTCAGACCTCTTTAAAAGGTCATAGTACAAGAACAGTGCTACTGGAAGGAAGTACTTGTGTATTGCTGACTTGTGTAAACGATGAGCCATGCATTTCCTCACTGGCTACCAGTTTCATTTACAAGTTAAATCATAATTGATCCCGGTACAAGGGACATCAGCCCTTCTGCTGCCTAAATATACGCAGCCTGGGAGGAGCACATCCCCAGCAGAGCACAGCTTCATGAAGTGGGGGTCCGGACTAGAGAGAACTACTTTAATCTAGTAATTTTTTTGTGGCTCACCACTCTTACCTCTAGGCCATTTTATTATTTTCAGAACGCTGAATGATACAGAGTGTGGCTGAATAAACATCAGATCATTGTTATCATTGTGTTCAGGTCTTATATCATAAAAGGGTTATTTTGTAAAAGAAGTTGATTTTTGCTCTCTTCAACAAAAAAAAAAATCCAAAGATATCCTCTAGTAGCAGTTTGGGTCGTCTTCGTATGTTTCAGTGCTGAATCGGTTTTATTTTGATTACTTTAGCTTAGTCAGCTACTGCTTTCATGTCATTTTTGTTTATGTACGTATTTACTTATTCACATTTTTATTTCAGTTACTGTTTTAAAATGTCAGGGCATTAACCCGTTCAAAAACATCCTAATAAAACAACAGGCTGATTCTCTTTGTTCATGCTCTTTTATCCAGAGACCCTTTTTCCACATTGCCCTGCTGCTCTGTAATCAATGCTGAAGCGGAATAAAAGCACCACAGGCCCACGGGCAGAAGATAAACTGGAGAAAGTCCAGACTGCTCGCTTTTTCTGCATTACCTTGCACTTTAATCGATGCGGAGGATGAGGCTGTTCCATGGTCGTTAATGGCAACGCAGGTGTAGATGCCGGTGTCCTGGGGCATTAAGTTACAGATCTTTAACAAAATATCACCCGTTTCCCTGGAAAAACACACAACATATCAGATGCAAGATCACAACAAAAGTAAGAAAAGGACAGACAGCACCTTTTCTCATCTACAAATACATGTAGTTTGCTTGTCACTTGCTCATCCCCTGCAAACCACAACTGAGCCAATGAACCATTATAAGGCATGTAATTAGGTGCTGATTTAGCTTAAATAGTATAATTTGAACTTCAACATTTTTAAAAGACCACACAGTCTGTATGGAATGAATGTCAATGAAAGATGTTTATCTATCTATCTGGGGCAGCTGGTGGCCTAGTGGTTAGGGCATTCGCCCCGCGACCAGAAAGTCCAGGTTTGATTCCCAAGACCGCTAGGCACCGCTGAGGTACCCTGAGTAAGGTACCGTCCCCACGCACTGCTCCCCGGGCGCTGTGTTCGTAGCTGCCTGCTTCACTTGGTGAATGGGTTAAATGCAGAGGAAGAATTTCGTGCTGTTCACGCTGTGTGCAGTGGTGTGTTCACGTATGACAAATGGTCACTTTCACTTTTCATCATGGAAAACACCCCCATTGGCACTTGCTTTGCAGGTAAACACTGTTTCGTTTAAAATTAGATTTTTTTTTAGTCAAGTTAGCTCTGTTATGTATGGAGAGATAGAGCAGGCAGTCACCTTTTTGAGTCACCTTCAAAAATGTGTGTGGGAGAGAGAGTCTGAGACATCATGTCTAAGCACCTTAAAGGGACAAAAGGTGGAGAAACGCAAATCACAGTAAAGCCCAGGTAATAAAAAAGACATGTGTCACAGTTTGTTGAAGTTTAATTAAAAATGATCACTCTGTGAATGCAGCTACGCGTTGAGCTGTCCTTGACATGTTAAGAGACAGCAAGTTAACACTCCCTTGGTGGTTAAACGGGAAGATGCCGGGCACTGATTAAAGAGAATCAGAAGGTCTCTAGTTGGAATCTGCAGTGCAAGTCAAGTTTTTAACACAAACTTTTTTTCTCCATAAAACCAATGTTTGGGTGACTGTTTTATAGCAACCACACACACACACACACACACACACACACACACACTTTGCATTTTATCATGGAACTGGATCTAGTTAGCCTTGCTCTCTCTGAACAGGCAGGACACCCTCCCTCTCTCCTTCAGAGAGCTGTGTTAGCTGTTAGAATAAAATACAAATGAGGTGGTACTTCATGTGAACCGGAAGGACTAGCCTTCACGCTCTCAGGGTTGGTGGTATTTAGTAGTGTCCCAGTTAGTGAGTGAACATGAATAAAATGGAAGGATAATATAGAAAAACAATAGATGTGTAATGACTGTACATCCCATATGTATTATACATACTGCTGCTATCACTAAACAACACTCATATCTCATATCACCTTGCTTTTTCTTTTTGAATTTGAAAGCACCTGTCAGAATTCGACCAAGCAGTCATTAAGTTTCTTTTTGATTTTTGAATGGCTAAACAAGGCTTTACTCAGTGATTAAAGCAGAAGCTTACTTGTTTATACTGATTTTTTATGCTGAAAATGATCAAAAACAAAACACACACACACACACACACACACACACACAGCTTGTCGTCACAGCTTTCTTTTCCCATGATGTCACTCTGAGGGGCACTCAGCCCAAATCATACGCCACGCTCCCCCTGCTCACCTCAGAATGGGCTCATTTTTCATCTCCTGCAGGCCCCACTGCCCTAATTTATTGATGGAATAGGCTGGCCTTCCAGGAGGCCCGAGGTGCGGCAAGCTGCATAGAGATGTAAAACTCTTCAGGCCATTGTTTTTTTTTTTTTACCTTTTTTTTTCTTCTTCAACCGTCACCATAACTTATTCAATACTGTAAACACTGGGAAGGCTTTCAGTTCCTTCCACTTCCACACGAGCTCCACCTACCTGCTGTCGATTTGATTGTATTCAGCCATATAAGCATCATCAAGGTCAAATATTGCTGTTGGATAAGTAATTCTGCACTTCAGTTCATTCTAAAGGAAATGGTTGGAACTCCATCACTCCAGGAAAGGCAGTTCCACTGCTCCACAGCCCTTTATCTCAACCATGACACCTTAAATTCATATGAGGCTCCTAAAGATTAAGCTGTGTTCTCCTCAGTCGAACACTAACAACAAATGTACCATAAACATATAGATAGTTAGTATTGTGTCTCAAGCCACCCATCATTTTTTTCTATTTTGCTTTAAATAACCGAGTTGGTGCTGAAATATTATTTTATGCCTGTCAAATTAAAGAAATGGAAACCATTGGTTTACTGTGTCAGGCAGCAAAGTGTTGACACACTGATTTATGGTAAATGCTTTATAAACGTATGTTAGGAATGATAAGAGGTTTTTAGTTATGTTTTATTTTGCCGTTCATATTTTAGCTCTGTATATTTGCTTTCTTCTCTCTGTTATTGTATCCATACCTATAGTACCAAATTGCACTTAACAATTTCATTTTGAGTGTGTTGCTTTGATGCAGTCTACTATGTTATGATTATAAAACGTGTTGTTGGAAAAACTAAGAACCCCTTTGGAAGCAAAATATGAAGAAGTTACTGGTGGATAAACATAGGAAAGAAAGCTGTGCTTTACTTTGTTGATGTGTTATCGCAGATGTCTCAGTACTATTAATTGTTTTCTTGTTAAGAATATTTATTATTTATTCAAGGCAATTAAAATGCCAATTTTTAGTGATTGCTGCTATTAAATGAGCCTATTCTTTGTGCCTTCTTGAGAGAACCATTTTCTTCCATCTATTTCTATCAATTTAATGAAATCAATAAGGCAAAAATAGTGCTGGTGCCATAAGAGGCAGTTATGACTTAGGGCGACGGTTGCACTGCAGTGCTCACCGGGGGGTTTACGGAATCTGTTGGCCTGCAGGCAGCTTGGTGTCTCCCAGGCCGAACTGTACACCAGCAACCTGTGGCTACGAGATAGGAAAGTGACTGGCCTTTGTATGTACATTCGGATTTATGGCTGTGTTGTTGTTGTAATCAACCCAGTCAATGTAGGTGTGACATTCTGGATGTGAATGAGTAGAGGAAACACACTGGGCTTTAGGCTTTGGCTGTCGTGTGTGTTGTGTGTTGGATAACGGGACAGATTTGGATAGAGCTCACTCTCTGGCTGCAGGCATGTTGACTTTGGGCTCTTGTGTTGGACTTGTATGGGTCTCGCCTGGCTGGGTCTTGTGTGTGTGTGTGTGTGTGTGTGTGTGTGTGTGTGTGTGTGTGTGTGCGTGTGTGTACGCGTGTGTGCATGTGTGTGTTTTTGTGTCTAGCTGGAGAAGGCAGATTACCGTGTTAAAGTGTGAAAACCCAATCCCAGCACACCAACTGGATTAGACTGGATTACAACGCAGCACATTCACCTCTGGGGTGGTGGCCAGGACAATCTCTCTTCTCTCTCTCTCTCTTTTACACTCACTCACTCACTTGCGTACACACACACACACACACACACGCACACACAGGTGGGTCTGTATTCAAATAACTGTGTATTGATCAGGTGGTACCGATGACAGATGCCTACTTAAACTCTAAAGAGAGATTGTTGGAAAGACAAAGAGAAATAAAGGAATGAAAGGAGAGAGACAGAAACAAACAATGTCAGAGAACTGTGATGGAGAGATTTAAAGATAGGAAGATACAGTGTATATGGCACTGAATGACAAAAAGGAGAGAGAGAAAGAGAGAATGAAAGAGAGTGAGAGAGAAGGAAAGGCATGAGAGAGAGAGAGAGAGAGAGAGAGAGAGAGAATGATAGAGATTGAAACAGAGTAAGAAAAAGAGAGAGGGAAATATAACAGAGAGAAAGAAAGAGATAAATAAGAAAGAGAGAAAGAGAGAAGACTTAGACAGAGGAGAAGAGAGGGAGGAATGAAATGTCTGAAATAGGAATATGAACGCACATGCACCTACACTACACTACACAACACACACACACACACACACACACACACACATATGCAGTCTCTGCCAATGTCACTCTCTCTCTCTCTCTCTCTCTAGCTCTGTATCTCTCATTTTCTTCCCCTCCTCTTGCTCTCTCCCTGGCACTATTGATTCTCTGGGTGGTAGCGGGGGACAATAGGGGGAAAAAATACGAAAAAGACAAGAAGGAGGCCGGTTTAAATCGATGGCACATTTCATATCTAATGAGACACCTATGTTCTCTTCTCTGCCCTTAAAAGCCTTCATATTTCCCTATGAATTCACATTTTTATTGCCAACCTCCTCCCTGAGCTTCGCCCAGTGTGTTTCCACAAACAATAGAGGGTCGATCTGTCTTCCACATTGATCCTCTTTGTTAAGGGTGGAAAGTATCGGTGAATGAATGCTTTGTCATGGGCTCCCATGGCTCTGAGGCATTAAAATTTAAGCATTCAGGAAGGGTCTCGTAGGATTTTCACACGTGGTTTTGGCACTGGCTGTGTTAGAGAATGTGGTGTCAGACTTTCTTGTCTGAAGTTTGGATGCGCAAGGTCAGTTGTGCACTGCATTGTCACAATCCAAAATATACATATGCCACTTTTTGTCAGTCTGATGGGAAGCAAATTTGTTTATGACAACAATAAGCCAGTGATTTTCCAGCATGTCCTCCAGCATGGTGCACAGAGTAATAAGAATGCATTTTTGAGGGCTAACATCTGCAAAGATGGGTGGTTGTTTGTACAAACTGCTGTAAAAGGTGGGAAATAAAAAAGATAAAATGTTTTCAAAGACAACAACATGTATTTAAAGTGTGTATGCTCAGTTTGGTTGAGGGGGGGCAGAGAGAAATCAGTGTCTTGGCCTGAAGCGCAGTGGCACTAAGCTGTGGCTCTGAGTATCCTGCACAGGAGAAAACAGAGAGCATGGCTTTGAAAACATCAGTGTGGCGGTCCTTTGACTACTTCCTGAGTGAGCCTTGGAGCCTTTTGAGCTGTTGCTTGATGACCTCCAGCTGTCACTCATCACAAGCTGCCAGCCATCAGTGGCTTGCCGGACCTCGCAGGCATGGTCTTAGTAAGTCCAGAATAACTGCTAGCCTGGTGATAAGGGAGGTACCCTTGCAAATGGAAGGTCATGGTATGGAATTCCTGGACTACCAGTGTTACCACTGAGGTACCCTTGAACAAGATACCATCCCCACACACTGCACCCTGGCCGCTGATGCTGGCTGCCCACTGCTTCACGTGGTGAATGGGGTAAATGTAGAGACCTGATGCGATTTCCTGCAGGATCAATATAGTGGAGCATTACACACCACTTGTGTCATGCCAGTCTGTTTTTGTTGTAGGAGCTGTTTTCCTCTTTCTACGTGTCAAAAATCTATGACTGAACAGTTTGCATGTCCATCATTTAGTCTTGATGAAACAAAACTTATTTGGCTTGTAAAGCTGCATATACTATATGTCCAAAAGTTTGAAGACACCTGCTTATCTAACTTCCTTGTGAAAGCAAGGGTATTGATGGGGATATTGTCCCACGTTTATTACAACCTCTGCTGTTGTGGGACAATATCCCCATCAATAACCTTGATTTCACAAAAAATAGGTGTTAAATGATGATTCCCCTGCATTTACCCACTAGAACTGGTGAGGTCTGAGGGACAGATGATGGGTTATTAATCCTGCACTCCTGCTCATCTCAAAGGTAGAGAACCCAGTACCTCTGGCCAGTCTGGTGCTGGAGGCCTTTTAAACCCATCTAGCCGATGCTTGGTATTAGACATGGTGACTTTAATCTCATGCTTCCAAGCTGTGTGTGCACAGGCTTATATCAACAGTGTGTGCAATTAAAAGGGTTATACTCTATTATTTGTTCTATTCCACTTTAAGTGATTGTATGAAATTATTCATTATCTCTTAACCTCTATTTATACTTTATCAAACAGTATGTTTTTGTCACTGTGCCTTTAGGACTGATATATGTAAATGACTTGTGTGCCTCATTCAGTGTGAGCACTCATAATTTCAGTATGAATGGGTGGGGCAAAACTGCTGTAGGCTAAAAAGGCAGATAAATGTAAATGCTTTGATTTTTTTTGCAGCCTAGGTTCCAGAGTTAGACTGTATAGGCTGGGTTGTGAATGGAACATAGTATCAGCACATTCAGTTAAACTCATTTATTTAAAAAGTCCATGATATGGGCCCTTTAGTCAATATTTAGGAGGGAATCTTGTAGTTTTACTTTATCATTAGGAGGGAATCTTACCTCTGGATGTGCTGTAGTGCATTATCTGTTTGTTTTCTCACAGTGCATTTTTGATTTTGTATGCCACTTGATATGCATTTTTTAAAATAAATTTATGTTTGAAGCATGCCTGATAAATAAGCCGGAATGTTTCAAGGTCTTATTAACCAGGCCGATGCTTGATTGACAGGTAAGGTTATTCTGGGTCCGCCTCGACTGTACCAGGAGCTGCAGGAGCTGCAGCACGACCTTTCAGTGGTGGAACAGGTCACCCAGCTGGTGGGCACCTTACAGGGCACATACCAGGTAAAAGAAAAAATGCGAAACATGCCCCATATCACCATCACACCCTCAAACCATTATTATTTTCTGAGTCACTGTGTTCGTCTCTGTGTGCTTAATTACCATCATTCTGTTTTTCTTATCTGAAGATGGCATTGACACCTAAAATGAAGAATGTTGACTTTTGTACACATACTTTTTTATAATCGCTGACTAAAGTTTTCCTTCTGCCAATAAATGATGCATCATCTAAAATACATAATGCAAGAAAAGCTTAAAGTTTAGAGGAGGAAGGAAGAAGAAAATGAATCAATGTAACAAAAGCCCAAGCACGTGTACGAGCTGAGCTGAGCTGAGCTGAGCGAGGAGGCCTTTCAGGTAAGCCTCAAAGAGGCTCCTCAAAATGAAGATTTAAAGCGCGATTAAAACGTAATCAAAGATCGAGAAGCAAACGCTCAGATCATCAATTGATAACTGTCGAAATCCGCTCGATATCAGCATGACAGCATTCGAGCAGCTCCTCTGCAGGAAGACGTCAGCTGGGAGACAAGATGGGGGTGTGAGCTCAGCTCAGCTCAAGTCAGGGCACCTTCCTCATGCCTTAACGAGCCTCTGAACATCTACAAAATTCAAATTGGTCTTCTCCTAATACCATCCAAACTGAGGGAAAAAAACAATGCTGCAGTCCTTTCTGGCACTAGTCTTGCCTTGCACAACTTCTCTTGGCCTTCCTCCAAATGACTGCTTTTTGCCCAAAACCCAATCATCATAAAAATGTCCCACAAACAGAAAGCAGGAGAGGAGCAAAACTTTTGCAAGCCTCATTGATTCTGCAGAAGGATTCCATTGGATTTGGCTTTAGGGAGAGAGGAAATAATTGTGTTTTTGGAGAGGGGGTGGGAGGTGTGTTTTACTTTATTATTGCTTATATTTTGGGAGTCTCGGAGTGCAGCCAACACTGAATGAGGTTATGAGTTTGTGGTGTTTAAGGAGTAAGATTGGGGGGAAAATTCCAAGTTTACCCAAGGATCAGCCAAAACATGTTTACACATGTCAAAGAATTGCTCAACAGCAAATATTTGGCATGTCTATGGTGGCAATGAAGCTAACAAGCCTACAGCAACAATTAGCATTGTGCTAGGCGCATGCCCAAATCATCACCTTCTTGCCAACTGTAATCTTATACACTATGTGGACTAAAGTACATAGACTTATATATATATATATATAGATATCATCCCCCCTTTGCAGCTATATCAGCTTCCACTTTTCCTGGAAGGCCTTCCACAAGATTTTGGAGTTTCTGTGGGAATTTGTGCTCTTTCGTCTGTAGAACAACAAGTCAGACACTGATGTTGGACGAGAAGTCCTGGCTCACAATCTCAGTCCCAGTTCATCCCAAAGGTGTTGGATGGGGTTGAGATCAGGGGGTTGTGGGCCAATCAAGTTCTTCACACCAAACTCATCTTGCTTTGTGCACTGGGGTAGAGTCATGCTGAAATAGAAAAGGTTCTTCCCAAAACTGTAACCACAAAGTTGGAAGCATGATGTTGTCCTAGCCCATACCCTGAAATACCCTCCTAAGGCCCAAGCTGTTTTATTACATGCATTTTATTTCTATTTTGCTATTTGGGCTCATTGGAACCTAATTAGAATTAAAAACTAAGCATCATCTTTTGATACGATGTACTTTTAGAGAAAAACAATGTCCACATATGTGGACTCTTGTTCTGAAGTTCCATAAAACACAAGTCACCTTTCTGTAATAGAGTCAAAAACAGCAGTTTTTTTTTCCTGACTGCTTTTGCATGTATTAATAACACATACACACATATTTCTGAATATCAAAGTAAAAACAACATGGAAACATTGCATTTTTGCCTCTTTTTGTACAGTTAAAACTATGGATCATTTGAAATGCTACAGTTTCAGGATGACATTGTATGCCTGTAACAAAATATAAAACATTCAAAGCATTTTAAATTTTCACTGTTGCATCAGGCTATTAATGTGTTTGAACATCATTGTGAAAAAAAACAAAACAAAATGAAAAATAATCAAAGTGTAAAACAAAACAAAATGAAAAACAACATTTTTGTCCCATCTGGATAGTCACAGTTACAGTATGGCTCATGTGAAATGTGAAAAAGTGTAAATGTAAAAGGATATGTAAAAGAGTACAATCACTGAGGACAGAAGACCCTGGCCTGCTTATAGAGGCCCAGAGGTCACCTGATAGATTGACAAGTAGCTCCAATGCTCTTTGCACAGAAAAACGCTCTGGAAAATAAAACATGACAAAATCAAATATTAATCAATGTAATTTATGTATGTAGTTATGCATTATGTATTTGTTATTTATTTTAATGGTACAATGTACAGCTTTTTAGCTGCACCAGAATTAGCTGTAAGCTAGCTTATGTGTGCTCATTTTACTAGAATATTACATTTTTACTAACATTTTCAAACCAACTAATCTATGTATGTATGCATTTAGTGATTTAATTCTTATTTATTTAATTGGGACAATGTACAGCTTTAGGCTGCATTAGAAATAGCTTTTTTCTCATTTTACATGTGTGCATGTTGGAGGAGCTTCAGTCCATAAGTCCACATACGTGTACTTCATGTTTAGTGTCATACTAAATTGTTATTTTTAAACTTTTTTTCAAATTTGCATGTCATGACATATGTACGACGCTTTTATAAATATCTAAATCAGAATAAGCCATAAAATATAATGGGACTTCTTACCTGGTCGATGTCTGTGTACGGAGCTGCCACTTGAATTTTTACCATATTGTTTTAGACTCTTCTGACATCACCAGTTGGCAATCTAAGTACCAGCATACGTGTCCATAACACCCCCAATTCAGCAGTGAACACGCTTGTAGACATAAGAACTAAAAAGTGCTGTCCACATACGTGACCGCTAAGCCCCAGGAGGTTGTAGGTGTGTCCCAATACTTTTTTCCATGTATTTCTGACTTTTTATCAAATGACAAATCTATGAGAATAGACATCAGCTATAGGCAATTCTGGTTCCAGGACAGCACTACTGTTTTTAGCTAAGCCAGATACATTTATCCATTTTTATAGATTGGAGTATGTCATAAAAAGTATGTTAGTGACAAGCCTACTTGAGATGGCTTAACAACTCAAAACGGTCTGAGTCAAGCTGGTGACCCCATGTCTTGGAAGAGAACATGCATCTGCACATTTTAATGTACAGTTCCTATTTATTTGCTGGGTGTAACAAATTCCTACAAGTTTAGCCTCTTTTATATTCTGTGTTTTGTTTTTTGACTAGTTGAATTCCAGAAATACATAAGACATGTATTAAGCTCTAAAATTAGCATAAAATGCCATATTTTAGTGTGTTCCCTGCAGATGATCTGTGCTTAGTTTCACTTAAAAAATGAACAAAACATGCCGTTTGATTCGAACTGTATGTATGACTGTATGTTATTCTGTTTGAAGAACCTGAACACCACAGTGGCTCAGGATTGGTGCCAGGCCCTGCAGAGACTCATCCGCATCAAAGAGGACCAAATCCAAAGTGCCAACAAGTGCCGGCTTCGTCTGCAAGTCCCTGGCAGGCCAGACAAGTGAGTAAAGAGCTTCTGCAGAGTGAGCTGTAAGAGCTTGAGTCCATAGCTAAACGACCTATTTAAAGGCAGAGTGAATTTTTCTTTTTTTCCACACAGAGTCTGATGCAGCGTGTAAGCACTCTTTCGATATGTATAATTTAATCGATATGTAAAAGTTATGTATAGAAACTATATTACAAAATCAGCAACTTTTTCAGTTCATCATGATTTTGATGTCATAACCACAAATCACTTACACAATGAAGTGATCAGTCTTGTCACTGCAGATAGGTTTTAAAAGGATGCACAATAAAGGATGGCCAATCAGAGCAGAGGTAATTTGCATATAATTCAAAGCACAGTAACAAAAAACAGCTTATTTATTTCTAAGAGCTAGAGAGGGTGGAACATGGTGTGCCCAATTTCATGTGTGTCAGTCAATCAGAATAGAGGCTGTTTACATATACATTAACCCTAAGAACCCGATCGGCACGGACTGGTTATGCAGCCAAACTACTCTTCAAGGCGTCAGACATCATGCTGAGCCTTGTGTGGTGTTCCTATGTCACATAGAACCAAAGTTATTGTAATGAAAAAAAGGTATTACTGCTACTGGGGTTTAATGGTTTCACACAGAAATGAACATAAAGAACAAATCAGTTGTTTTATTTTAGATCTTAGAAACAAACAGAAAAAACATACGATCTTTGACCCGGGGAAAACTTTCAGGATAGTGGATGGGGAAACCTGCAGAGAGTGGCCAAGTGGAGGCGTGCCGAGCAAAAGAGCAGCAAATGGCAAGTGTGTAGGGGAGCAATCACTGATTTTAGACTAATTTACTCTCTTTTTGTATATTGAAATCAGATTTTACTATTGATGCTCCGATTGATCGGCCACCGATCATGATCGGCCGATATTGG
>JBBPDB010000134.1:10887051-10898290 GCA_037974465.1 Brachypetersius altus
AACCAAAACTGTGAACACAGCTATGAATACGCCGTATCCTGTATTTTTCTTTTATATAATATTTTTCCCTGATGTGTTGCATATTATATGTAATAATATGTAAGAGTTCCCTATGCACAAATAGACAGCAGGGCTTGTGTCTTTATGTGTGGCCTTAACTAAACCCGGTATTTAATATCATCCAATCTTTCAGAAACCAAAGCTGTGTTCTTCAACCTGCCTTTTTGTTATGCTTTTCTTTGCATATGTTTATTTTCTTTGTTGTGTTTAAGGTAGGGCATAAACACAAAAGTTGGCTAGTCGACCACAGAGGCATGAGTCAACGCCCTCTGAGAAGTCGACTAGTCGTGTGTTTTTTCCCTCTCTCTTTGCCCTCACTTGTGCATGCAGTCTCTGCCTCTGATTTTCTTACGCTGACACACGTTCCTTGGTTTAACCAATTATTATAGTCCCTTCATAAAAAGGGCGATCCTTTGGTGCAAGGGGAATCTAAACACGAGACCACAACAAGTCAAGATACATGCAGCAGAGAAGACAGACACCTGAAGGCAGAACCTGCAAGTCGGTGTTAACAGAACCGGCGCTCTGCATCTGGAACGGCTCCGCTAGCTAACATGGCTAACGCTAGCACTGCAGGGAGTCGCCCTGACGCGGCTTAAACTGTTCCCACTCAGCCTTTGTTTTGTTTTGTTTAATTGTTATGTTGACTGTTAATGTTACAGAGACACCTGTATTCCTCCGTTGCGTGTTGAAGACATCAACAAACGACTCGACTTCGACTTTGCTGACCGACTAGTCGACTTGAAAAAATCTTGTTATAAATGCCCTAGTTTAAGGTTATATAGTGAATTTACTGGTAAAATGCGCTAACAACTGTGTCCTGTATTTTTCTGTATGTCCTCTATATTTAAGTGAAATTTGTGTGGGTTTGTTTATCAACAGTCATTATTATTCATGCATTTTTCTTGATACTGATACTGATACTGACACTGGCTCGCAATGGTCATTATCTATCCAAAGTTGTCCATGTCACTCTACATGTTGCATGACTTAAGTACACATCTTCATGGCAGTGGGATTCCCCAATGGCAAGCTGTTTTTCAGCAGGAGGTTTCGCCGTGCTACTTCAGATATTGTTCAGGAATTTGATCTCAAACCAAACAAGCATCTGTGGGATGTTGAATGTTTTAGTGGCAGAAGGGGGGCTCACACAAATAAGGCAGGTGATTTTAATGAAATGGGTTATGTTTTTTAATTTTACATTTTTAATTTTAATTTATTGATCCTGGAATTCAATCGCACCACCCGCAAGGGCAGCTCCTTTACAACAAGGCCACCAGCTTCATGACATCATTCGTGCTTAAAGATGCACTCCTTGCCAAATGTTAGAATGACACATAACATCATTTGGATGTATATAGGGTGTGCCTCTGATAAAACCACTTTTTTAATACTCAGAAATCACAAAATTCCTCTTAAACCTAGAGGAATGACGACCACATGTAGAGATGAAAATTGCAACAGTAACAGATGTGATATTTCAGTTTGTAGGAGCCTGTGCTGTACATGTTTGAGCGTGTGGAGTGCAAAATGTGGGTGAAAGAAAGCATGCAGCTGCTAATCTTGTTGTTTAACAAGAATGCATCAGTAATATAATGAAACAGTCGAACATCAGAAAGCGTTTAGTGGTACAGTTCTATCAAAGAATTTTATGATTTGAATGATATGATACAATAAATTTGGACCAAGGACATGAACTAACAAGGTAAAAAAAATCCATTTTGATTTATTAGCTTTTTAAGCAAGAAACCAAATCTATGCTACATTCTACATCAGGGGTGTCCAAGTCCAGTCCCGCATGTCCAGTGTCCAGCACAGTTTACTCACACACACACATACACACTCACTAAACCTGGCATTTATAGGTGAGTTGACCAAGGTGTGTTTGAAGAAAGAAATCAACAAACCGTGCTGAACACCAGCCCTCCAGGCCTGGATTTGGGCTCACTCATCTACATTTGAATGGCTGTGTCCACAGAAAGGCATCCCTTGCTTTGCCATGGCAAATTGTCTTTTTAGTTCAGAATCAATCAAACGTTTATTGGCAGAGCGCGTAATGTATGCAACCACTGCCTTTCTGTGGCTCTTGGAGATTTCATGCTCAGCCAGGTGCATGAATTTTTCCAGTCATTTCAGTCAACTGTATAGACTGCCCCCAAACCACTTACAAGCCAAACTAAACACTGTACCTTCAGATACAGCAGCAATTCTCCTAATACTTCATTCTTCTGAGGAGTTTCTCCTCTGCTGACTGATATTCATACATTCACATCTTTGTTCTGAGACGATACCAGACCCAAATTCCTGCTTGCTCATCAGCTGTAGTCCAGAATGCTGGGTCTGATCTATACAAAGGGCTGCTCTCACGGTCATCTTCTCTTGTCCTCTTGTCCACTGCTTCTGTAAATAGCTCCACTGCTGTAGTAATAGTTGTAGAGACAAGGCCAGGGGATGGTGGTCTCTGAGCTGGCTGAACTAACTTCTTAGCGTTTGTCCTGTTGTAGCTGCATGGAACTTCTTTTTTGTGGGCCACTGTTGTACTGTCTTTTACCTTTGCAGTAAAAGACAGTTTGTCAGCTAATACACATAATAAACTCTATTCCTTAAACATTCTGCTACCTGTGTAACACATGGACTCATAGCAGCAAACAAATGGTGACATATAGTCTGAGAAAACTGTTTCCAAAACATGACTGGGTAGCTCTCTTTGGTTTATTATAATGATTTAATAAATCTGCGGGCTCCAATTCCTGTGTCAGGCTCTAGGCTGCAGGTGACACATGTATAGCAAATTGTAATAATGTATTACGTTGTTTTTTCAAGGGAAACATTTAGTGGAAGTCAATATGATACCACCACCAGGTGGTATGATTGCAGGCAAAAAGAGAAAGATTGAAAACCTTGTTATGTTACTACTGACATTAGCAAAGATCATTATTAATGAAAGTGTTAGCATGATGTCATTTTGTAACATGCCGGCACTGTGTACTGTGAAAATAGTAGCTTTTAAACATTCAAATATTAACAAATATTTCAACTACCTTGCATCTTCATTTACATTTTACTCTGAGGGAGAGTATGCTGAAAACATTCCAGCATTCAAAAAGCTTCAAAACTTACATTGTAGTGGCTAACCTTAAATAAAACAAAGCCATTCTAGCCTTGTTTTGGAATTTTTGCTGTCTAAACAAAACTCTGGGTCCCAGTAATGAGGTTTGAAATCCATTTAGCTTAATCCTGCCCACTTCACATGTGATTCATCATATTTTAAGTAGGATTAAAAGGAGGCAAAATACAAGATTTTAGATTTTTAGTCCATTTGCTGTTCTTGTCATATCCGTGGTCAGCGGCTGCTAGAGCCCGCTCTTTTTGTTTAATCATGGGGGACCTTTGCTTTGACAGGTGTACTCTGGTGGTTTAGTGGTTTAGTTCAAGTGATTGTGTTTTCATTTGTGCTTGGTTTAGTTGAGTTGATATTTAAGCTGCGATACAGTTGTCAGTACACCATCACACTAAACCTGAATGTAGTTGGGCTTTCTGTTAGTGATTTAGCCTTTTTGTTTTGCACTCTAGATCACCAACAGAAAATCTATAACTCATGGACCTGCATCTGCACCACCATCACTTGGAACCACAGCGTGACAGTAGTAAGCCAAATCTAGATTCTGGGAATATATAGCACAGTTTATCAGACAAAAAAAGAACTATTGCATTCCTCTCGTTACATTGAAAAAATGACTGCATCTTACTGAATGACTCAAATTGTAGTGAAATGTGATTGGACTGATACATTTAGAATCATGATTGACAAAATGTGTACACCCCTAGCTTGCACATACACACAAATATACATGCCCTGCTTTTCAATCATATGACATTAATATCCCAAGCTGCGTTGTGTTGAGTGGTGCAAGTAGCTTGCATTATCCACAGCATCGGCTTTAGCTGGGATTATTTTCTTGTGCATTCTTTTCTTTCTTTCTTTTTTCTTTCTGCTGAGTTTGGAGAACGCGTTCGTTCTCTGTGTGAGCAAACAGCAGCAGCAGGAGGGCTGGAACAGTTTGAACTTGCACTTCAGTCTGAACTCCCACCTTTTCTGAGGGCACACCGAGGGCTCCTTCAGGCGTCTTGCTCTGTCTCTCTCTCACACTCAGTTCAGCAGTGCTTTACAGACAGAAGTATTATACCATTGTAAGATCAATTAATAGTAAATAAGATAAGAGATAAGATTAGCCCCTAGGTTGGAAATTTGCATTGTTACAGCAGAAAGAAAGTAGAGGCAGCATAACCTATAAAACTATACAATATAGCAATATAATATAAAAGTACTGTACACTAGACACTATGTTTTTCGCGTGTGTGTGTGTGTGTGTATAGTCATCTGCAAGATGTTGGACAGCAACTGTGAGGAAAGACCTGTGGAAAAATCTAGAAATGTGGAAGAAGTTACAGTCGCAAAAGTTACAAAGGCTGCAAAGAATGAATGCATGGTGAAGTCATTTGCATTATACATGAGGCACTCTGATCAACTCTGTCTACACTTTGAGGTCAGAGTGAGAGCGCAGCGGGGCCTCTCTGGGCAGGAAGGTCAGTCTATAGCGGCCAGTTTCAATGGCCGGGCCGTGCTCACTGAGTCGGTACTCTGTCACATTCTCTCTCTGCCTATTTGTATCCCTCTCTGTCTCTTCCCCCAGGGCTGTGTGTGAATACAAAGCATGCCAAAGCGGCTGCTATGACAGTAGCTGATGCAGGCTGCACACCGTTCTCCAGTCAATTACCTTCTAATGATGACTGAATGTGAATTGCCTTGCGTCTCCCTGAGTCAATGCTCAGAGAGCCTCTTTAGAACGCACAATGGTGGATATGGAGACAAAGTGTTTTTACACAAGTGCTGAACATGTGTTTGACTGAGAGATGGGCCTTGTTGGGCGATTGCAGGACAGAGGGCATCGCCGTTCGACCAGGCAGCAAAAATGGATTGCACTGAAAAAAAATGTCACTCACTGGCCACTTTTTTAGACAGCCCCATGTTATACATTGCTGATGTAGGGGCAGCTGGTGGCCTTCTGGTTAGGGAGATGCCCTTGGGATCAAAGGGCCGTAGGTTCAAATCCCAGGACTGGCACCACTGAGGTACCCTTAAGCAAGGTACTGTGCCCACACACTGCACCCTAGGCGTTGTGTTCCTGGCTGTCCACTGCTATACTTGAATGGGTAAAATACAGACACATGACAAAAATGGCTGCTTTACAGTTATACATTAGAGACCATCCTCTGGCCTTTTGTCAGTGGTTACTTCTATGCCTAACACACTGTACCAAAACCACACACACCACCATAACCTCTGCCATGTCAGTGACTATGCCAAGAATTATTCGCCATCCAAATAATATCTGGGATTATTATTAAAGGCAGAGAATTCTAATAAAGTGGCCAGGGAGTGGAAGTAAGGTGGGGGTTTATAAAGTGGTAGTAAAGTAGACGGTGAGTGCATATACAGCAGTGACAAATGACTGTGACATGAAGATGTTGTCTTTCAAAGTCGGATAGAGGTGGGTCACATGGACCAGAACGTGTCCTTTAATTACTTTCCTAGAAATCCTCCTGATGCCGAGTTCTGTCAGTGTTCGTTCATGCAGGAGGAGACTTATTGGTGTTTCACTCAGCTAACAGGCTCGACGGTAGAGTTCTAGACCATTAACCTGGTCAACTCGTTCGCTCGGCATGAGGATTAACTGGGAAAGGCTCGATTTCATTCTCCACTCTGCTCTTTCCACGCTGGCCCGTGTCACCGCTCTGCAATGACGTGTCCTCGCTGACCTTCACTCCGTTACCCCATTTCCGATTAAATTCAGAAGGAAGAGTGTAATTTGTCATGGCTCTGTGGTTGTGGGACTCTAACTGTCTCCCTTCCTGTCTCTCTCTCTCTCTCTCTCACTCAGTTCAGCAGTGCTTTACAGGCAGAATTATTTTGCCATTGTAAGAGCAATTAACAGTAAATGTGGAAAAAGTTACAGCAGTAAAAGTGCTAAGAAAGAATGCATTTTTTTTTATCAACTTAGTAACTTTAACCACTTACATTTAAGTTACACCTACACCTTGTGGGGTACCAAGTGCTATAGGCTGAATGTGTTGCCAAATCTTTACCGGAAAAATGTTATTGTCAGATACAAAATACCATGAACAGTAAATGAATGGAGAACTTGTGGAATGATTTAATTGTTGTAAATCAGAAACAAAAAATATATATATACGAGCCAATCAGAACACAGGTAATTTCCATATATCAGGAAAGGGCCAGAGTTTTAAGGGCAGTTTTAATGCTTGAAACAAAACCCACACACACACACATTCCGTTAGTGGACATCAGGAGAAAAGTGAAAAAATGAAGGAGAATGTCAAAAAAATGTTTAAAATCTCCTGCCCTGAGGGTTCCTGGCCTTTCTGATGTACTGCAACTAAATCTAGCTTCTCATTAACAAACCTCCAGCAGACTTTGTGTGTGTGTGTGTGTGTGTGTGTGTGTGTGTGGGTAAGGCTAGAGTGTGTGGGTTGGTTCCTACATATGATCATGTTGAACATGGTTCAATAAGAAACATGCTGCTAGTGACTTATGTAGGCGGTGTTGCATAAAGCATTATGGTAAATAGAGAAAAACAAGTAGCCTTAGTCCATTTAAGATAGAAAAATGAATTATGCTAATGAATTAACTGAAGGAATACTCAGTTGTTTAGGAGAGTTTTAGAGTTTTGTTACATGATCAAAGCATGCTGGAATTAAGGAATGCAGCCACAGTGCACAAATGCAAAAAGGAAGGAATGACACACAGAGTACAAAGCTGAGAACCAGGTTATGAATACAAATGTAATGCAAAACACTGGTACAGAAAGAAGGAGAGCAAAGGAGAGCACAATGAGGTTTATTACAGTACAGTAGGATACAATAGGGTTTAATAGGGTTGTGGAATTATGGGCACAGATATGTGGCAGATTTTCCCTTATATGAATGGGAGACAATTCAAGTCATGCCAGAGCTGGTGAAGGATTACATTTACTTTGTAGCGACGGCTTTGGTCAAAGTGTTTTTGACTTTGAGTTTATAAGTCTAAAGAATATGGAGTTGGAACTTTTCTCGAGAAAATAATCCCAACAGTATGTCAGTCGGATTCGCTAGTTTTGTCTAGTGAGTTTGCCTGATACTGTGGTGGGATCAGACAGGATATGTTATCAGATATAAAGTGAGAGCTTGTGCAAGTGCCGAGACTGTGGGGAGTTGTTCAGAAACTGAATCAGTTGTCATTACTGAGCTCCAACCAAAAAGTAGGACTTGCTCCAAGAACAGATGGAAGTCACTGATGTGTCAGCTGGTCAGACGATGAGAAACCCAGTGCTCTCCTTTGTTTATTTGCTCACTTGTTTATTTTGGATTTCAAATCCTGCAGTGTCAAAAAGACGTCCAGACACTGTGCACAAGTAATTAGAAACTGGGTATTGTCCATTAAGGGCACTGGTCTCCAAATACATAAGATTCAAGCCAAGTGTAAAAAATGGCTTTGGATTTACTCAAATCCGTGGTGAATATAATGTTCTGCAAATAGAATGAAATACAATGACCTTTCCAAAGAATCTAGTGGTTATGTTTTATTGTGAAATGGTGCGTTGTTGACTTTCCTTACATTGCTGGTAATAGGAACTAGGGGCTGCAATGTCAACAGCACCAATATATCCATTTCTTTTACTATCCAAAATGACGAGTGAACCTACACATATCTTCTCATGTTAGAAATGGTGGTAAAATTGTGGTAAATACAGAAAAAAACACCTTTGTATGTTACTTTGCCCTACATCAGCAAAAATGTACCTCAATGGATTTTAAAATCTATATTTCTGTCAAATGTTTAGTGCAAAAGTGTCAAAAAAACAATACTTTCAAGCGTCAGGCAGTGAATTCATAAGCATTTCATGTGACCCCTTTCTGCTAGAGAGCATTTCAAGCCACTAAATGCTTTGGACGCCTGGTTCCTTTCACTGCTGCTGTGCTGTTTCTTTAGAACTGCACACTTTGAATGATTGTGTTTACATCGTAATGATTTCATTATGCAGAAATTTAGAGAAATTGATGGAAATTGCTTTTCACACTATTCTTGTTGCCACAAGTAAGCTACAGTCAGCTCGAAGCATTGTTCTTTACATCATAGCACAGTGTGTTGCCAGAAAACATGATTACACACAGCAAGTATAATGCATCACCCACTTCCAACAGGGTGTCTTTAGAATCCTGCACAAAAAAATAGCTAAGGGAAAAAGGCCTTTGGCACTGTTTTCATGATTCATTTACTGATAATGATTGTTTTATGTTAATGATAAAGTCCAAGGTGAGTTGCACAGACCAGGTTCGTGTCCCAGATTTATGTGGAGCCTTGAGATCAAGATTAGTGAGAGCAAAATCTTTAATTACTGTTGCGAAGGTCCCTGGCAGGAATAGACAGAGACTTGGAAGCCCCTGTGCAGCCAGGCGGGACCATACCCTTCTGACACTGATTGAAGATGCCCCTCTTTTTGTTAAGTAAGTGCAGGACTTAGAGATATTGGCTGGTCTTTTCTACAGCTACAGTCCTGGACCAGGGCATTTCTCTTGCCATTTGTTATACACTTACTGGCCACTTTATTGGAAATACACTCCCTTACTAAAGCCCACCTTTGCTGGACACAAGCTCTAGCTCAGTTTCTCACCACAGAACCACTGCTAGCTGAATATGTATGGGCGGTGGACACATCTTGCAGTGATGCTGACAGATACACTTAACCCAGTCCCACACACTTACCTACCATGTCAGTGGGGACCTAAGGTGGTCCTCAGAGTGTATTACTAAAATGTAAACCAGCTGAAAACCAGTTTTTTTTACTTTTTGGCCCCATCTCTCTCGCTTGGCCACTCTTCAGCCCCCCTCTCTCTGTGGGTTGTCCTGGTTTCTTTAGTTTGTTTCTAAGATCTAAAACAAAACAAATTTTGGTGTTTTTTGTTTCTTATGGGCAACTGTATGTGATGTCATTTTTAAAAACCAGTAGTGGTTATTATTATTACATTTTTAAATTACAATAACTTTGGTTCTATGTTACATAGGAGCACCAAACCAAGCTCAGTATAACATCTGACACCCCGAGAGTCAACACAAACCAGGGGAGCTCCCATATAAGGAGTTATTTTGCTGTATCACTAAGATTTACCTTTTTGCCACTACTGTTCTGAGGCTTACTGGAAAGGTGTGCTGGTAAATTATGCAGCACAGTAATTATCTTACAATAGCGTCACGTAGCATCAGTATGAAAGCGTTCCATATAAAACGAGTGCCGATGAATGTAGGTACAAAGTGGGAGTAGCTTACGAAACTCATTGTGACCTGCTGGTGTTTGTTTTGCTACAGGTCTGGGCGTCCAGTCAGCTTCATGGTGGTGTTTAACACTCCGAGCCCCCTCAGCAAGATCTCCTGGGTCAACCGCCTTCATCTGGCTAAGATAGCCCAGAGTGAGTCCTCATTTTTTCTTGCCTCCTTTGAGTCTTCACACACCTGGATGACTCGTCATTCCAAGACATAATGCGTGCAATTGCTGAGATGTTTTGAAGCGCGGCACTGACTGACAGGCACTAAATGAAACGTCTGATGCTGCCGTGGATAGACCCTTTTTCTCTTGCCGGCTCATCCACAAGCTCACCAGAAGAAAGACAATTTCTATGACGTCCTTCTGTCTGACCTTTTTAGCACCATGTGGACAGCAGCCGTGGTTAGAATGCCAAAATACAGAGCCCGAGCCTTTGCTCTTGCGCATTGCGAAATATGCAGAGATAAAAGTGAATTCCTGCTGGAACAGTTCTGCTATCTTGTCTCTACATTTACAAGGCTACGACTCCTCGTTTTTTCCTCTGTTTTTGTCATTTGTGGCGATAACCCCAAGTGCAGGGCTGTTTTATTTTAGCCTTATCGTCACATAAACCTTGCTTTAATATGTTTTAATCTCAGGGACAGGGGCATATAACTGCAGCATTATAAATATGGCCAATGAGGTGGTGGACCGAGCGTAGAACATAGGCGGAATCTAGGTAAAGATCTAAGATCGATCACACTTTTGTGTGTGCAAATATTGGTGCATTATTATTATATAACTGCTGAGTTGGGAATTAAAATTAAATCACAGCATTCTAAACTGATTCTGGATGATTTAGTTATTTAGTCACTTTTGGTAAAAAGAAAGATCATCATGTTGGAGTCACAGATTTGAATATTAATCAAAATTAGGACATCTTTTATCTTCTGAAGCAGCTCAATAGTGATATTGATGTGTTCTGGATCATTGTTGTAATGTCCAGCTTTGTTACTTCTTCGGTTTCTATACTGACTGTGAGACATTCGCTTTATGATTTCTTAATATTTAGTAGAACACATTCTTCCCTCTATCCCTTTTATCCAGGCTGCCGCACAGCTCCTTGTCTTGTCTTGATTTCCTTCATTATTTTTTTATAGTCTTCTTCTGCTTTGCAAGAGTCAATTACCTTTCGATAGTCAGTTCACTGATTAGATGAGAACACGTTGAGTGTAAACACTAAACCCTGAGCGGCTTGATGGTTCGTAGAATTTAATATGCTTTAGAACACCTGACTTGGATTAAATAAGGTCTGAGACATTACTACAAAGTAATGTTATTGGATTGATTGAAGGGCAAACTTTTGCACATACATTCTTTTTACACAATATTTTAAATTCAGGAAATAAAATGTTGCATAGTATATTTTAGGAAATGTAGTATATGTTTTAGGAAAATGTTAGTATATGTAGTGAATATATTTATTATTATGTTGTTATTAGCATCTATCAGTGTATCTGTTAGCTTACTGAGAGCATGGTATGAGGATGAGCTTTCACAGAGATTAAACTAGTGTCATGGTGGCGGGGGCTAAGCCCCCGGGACCGAGAGCTATCATGGAAAGCACAGGCTGGAATGCAGAACTCCATGGGTGTGGACTTTATTGAGCAAAACAAAACAAAAAGGAGCGCGCGGGCTCAAAACAAACAGGAACTAGAAGACAGGCACGAGGCAGAAACAGAGGCTCAATAAGACGAAACGCAGACAGGGAATGAACACACGGACAGGGTATAAATACACAGGCACATCAGGGATTACAA
>JBBPDB010000134.1:10919269-10937280 GCA_037974465.1 Brachypetersius altus
TTTGGTGCTGTGTGTCTTTTATTTTGACACCCTGAGTACCCCAGCTAAGATAGGTATCAGCTGTAGGGGGTACTCAGGGTTTATTGTAAGGACTATTTAAGTTGTCTTTCTGTGAACCTTAGTTGTGGGTTAACCGTGTAATATGTCTCCTTATGCCACTGTTGCTCTGTAGTAGAAGAGTTGCTTTCACTTATAGTTCTGCACTTTATTTGACAATTCGTGAGTTTGGGCCCACGTGCCTTTTCTGTTACAGTTTGGTTCTAAGCAAAGGCATGGAAGCCTGCCTACGGTTGTGTATCCTTAGGGGAACCTCGAGGGAACGTGACAGAAGGAAGCATATAGTTGCCATGCGTTGAACTCAAATTGTTGCTAGGTGTTGTCTGTCATTTAAGAGTTTCCCCCATGGGTGCTTTAAAACTTTCCCGTTTTATTGTGTCCTTCATCAGCCCTGCCTCATTCCTGGTGTGCTGGAAGCTTTTATAGTTTGCATGCGTTTGCACCCAGGAGAACCGAGCTTTGTATCAAAGCATTTAGATTAAAAGTCTCATTACTTGGACCAAACTACTGAAAGAAGTTGAGAGAGTTGCTAATGTTATTCTATTAGGTTTGGAATACACCTTACCAGACCTGCATTAAGACATTGTCTCACAGGAAGCATGTGGGGGCGGCATATAACTTGCAGGTATCATTGTCCGCTGATGCAGCATATTCGCTATATTGATTTTAGAAGAACTTTGCTTCTAGATGAAAGAAAGGTAAAAAGATACTAAAATCAAAGTATTAACTTTCCCTAAGGGTGTGTAGACCATTAAACTGCCTTCCACAGATATGTAGGCGTTTTAAATTGGCACTTTTGCGCCGGAGTGCGCATCCTCTTAAATGAAACCCATCCAAACTGGAACAGACAGCTAGACTAAACCCAAGCTAATTGGCCCTTAAGTCTTCCGCCGTGTCTGTGTCTCCAACCGCAGCAAGATGACCCAACAATATCCTGTCAAATGGAGCACTGCACTCTACACACCTCCAAACCAAATGAGCCGATTAAAATCCCCCTGTATTGTCCCTTCTTATTGTTATGTCTGTCACTGATTGCATGTTGACACACATGGAAAGACACAGGGAGTAAATGAAAGCAAGCTGTTTAATTGCAGGCACACTAACATTTTAGTTACTTGTGATGGGTAATTAGCGATCCGCTGAATAGAGGGGATCCTGGCAGACTTAGACCTTGTGCTTTTGTAAATGAAAACACCTGCCAAAGCGGCTGGAAAGGAGAATCATAGGTAGCTGCTTCCACCTGAATTTCGACTTCATTAATTGAAATCCAGAAGTTGCTGCTTTGCATGCTGAGACGGACACCTGGCGCAGTGTTGTTTCTTAAAAAGGCTCATTAGTGTGAAATCTCTCTGGGCATCCAGCATCTCATGCTGCATCGATTAGTAACACAATGGTCAAACCAATGAAACCAAGATCTTCTTGTTTGAGGATGTTTCAGGATGTACCATTTGTGATGTTTCAGGATGTACCTGTGTGATGTATTTGCATGTGTTTATTCTTTACTTTATGGCGATTAGGTTCATGCATTTCATCTTATAGCTGGTCTAATACAGAAAATTTAAACTTGCATTTAAATAACACATTCTTTTTCAGGGGAGGAGAACACACCAGGCTGGATTGCTGCAGAAGATGAACCAAGAACGAAGACGCCCTTCTGGTGTCCACTGCTGGCCTGCCGCATGCCTGTCTTTACCTCAAAATCACAGGACTGCAAGGTTAGTAACCCTCGAGTATCCAAATTCACCTTCAGCTTTCTAAACTTTTAATGGATTAAAAAGTTGTAGTTCTTGTTTTTGAGACAAACGCTTCACCAGAAAAAGCATTGCACTTTACCATCATTTCACACCTGAGGAAATTGAAATTCTTGTGCACCAAAACCTCTCAAGGTGCAGTTGGACCTGTAAAAATGTGCTTTCGCAAAAGCATTGTGAAGTTCTAAGGTGACGCGGAAGCTTCCTAGGTCCAGCTTGCTGGAGAGAGAATGGCGATCGATAGTGGCTGTTAAGACTGTTGGGCCTATCATAGATCAAAGAGTGAACTTGGGTGAGAGATAGTCTAAAAGGGTTTTGGAGACAGTCAAAACGGTATAAAATCAATTTGTACTGTCTGGAAGATTATATTTTGGACTACATTTCAGCCCTAACGTAGTTATGGGACTTGCCCCGGTGTAGCAGGTGAGGTGCCAAATTACCACTGCCACCATGGGAGGATGTTATAAAGTGATCATGCAATTACCTTAATGACTGTGGGACACCCGAGCATAAATCAATAGACTGGCATTAAATTAAGCTTCCATGCCACAACCCAACCAGCAGGAGTGAGGGCTGAGGGAGGCTTCCATCTGCAGCACTGCACCCACCGGCAAGAGTTTTGCAGCCTTTCACTGTGTTTTCAGATCATCAGACTTTGAGGCCAACGTTTTGAGCCAACTGGATGAGACATTTTAATCTAAAGACTTGTATTTGGAGCCTGTGTTTCTAAGAGCGTAGTGTTCATCCTAGACTACAAGATGAGACTGAGGAACAGGCAGGAAACGCAGTGACAATGTTGTTCGAAAACTTTAAAACAGGAATTTAGAAAATAGGAAGGTAGAAAATGTTGTGCTTTGTTTTATAGCCATTGTTTCACATTACCTCACTGGTGACCATCAACACCAAAGACAACTGGTGGCATCTTGAATGCTAGTTTGTAT
The DNA here is from genome assembly GCA_037974465.1 of Brachypetersius altus. Taxonomy (NCBI): domain Eukaryota; kingdom Metazoa; phylum Chordata; class Actinopteri; order Characiformes; family Alestidae; genus Brachypetersius; species Brachypetersius altus. The sequence continues at coordinate 10,922,019 of JBBPDB010000134.1, forward strand.
CTCTGAAACTTTGTCGAGTAGAAGGTGAAGAAGGTGAGTGTGGATTACTGTGAGGCAGGCTGGTGGAAGGTATACGTTCCTGGGGGAAGAGAAGGTGGGTTTAGAATGAATGACTGTAATCCCTCCATTGCAGAGAGGCTAGAGGGAAGGCTTAGTCATATGCACTCTCTTTTCTTCCTTCGCTATCTGCCTCTCTCTCTTCTACTTTCTCTTCTTCCCTCCCGCACCTTTTTTTCTACTTCAAACTCACCCCTTATCCGCTACTACTACTGGGAAGCCTGAGTTTGTCCATGATAAACCTCCAAACTCTTCTTTCTCCCAACTTGGATGGTGCCCTACTTGGCCAGGAATCCATCATGGCATGGAGATTTTCCTTGCTGTAAAGACAATAGGCACTGAAGACCAAGATTTTAAAAAATATTCCCTGGATTGTTTCTTTGAATGATTTCAGTGATGATGTTATCACGCAATCCAGTGTAGCCCAGGGGAATATGGGTATTTGTTCCTCTCTGTGTTTTTCCTCATGAACTTAGGGAGTCCTTTTGAGTCTTGGTCCATCACAATGTTTATTCTCCATTCTCTTTTTTATTGTGTCTTGGTTCACTTCAGTGTCACTTCTTTATGTTTTTTTGTGAGTTTTCCCTTTTTGAGTCTTGGTTCCTATTAGTGTTTTTTCCTCAAAGTCTTGACAGCTTCTACTAATACTGTCGCCCTTGGCAAAAGTCAAACAAAACTTAAATAAATTAAATAATATTGTATCTAGAATGATAGCATGCAGTCACCTTAGGGACTTATGGTCTATTCACATACAAGAGCCTGTAAGCATCATATGGCTTGTAGGCAGTCTTGGTAGGAATAACAGTCTTTGCTGATGGCAATCAGGCTGCTTTTTCCCATCCTCACCTAACGGAACAGACACAGACATTACTAGTTGTATGATTTGGTGAATGATGTTGCATAATACTGTGTCAACTGAAATCTGTTGAAAAGCTTTAATGAGATCTGAAATGTAGTCCAAATATAGCCTGAGAACATTTTCTGTCTAAGTCTTGCCTAACCCACACTATGAAGTTTAGAATCCAATCCTGGATATAGGCCAATAAAATTCTGTCTGAATCTGGATATTGTCCAAATGCTGCTATCACTGGGAGGCTTAAATTTTTCTGTGCCAAAGACTCTAAAAATATTTTTCGCTAGCCTTGGAACCTGCCTTGCGTGAGCATTCTTTGATCGAGTCTGATTCAGCCCACTCTGAACAAGTTTAATCTGAACCCGGGTTGAACCTGTTTGACCCCAGCTATTTTCTGTTAGAACATCATAATTCTTGCCAAACATGACCTAAAACTGCCAACTGGCCACCACAAACCAGAGTCTGAACTCCTTATGATAGTCCACAATAGTACCTTACTGAGAAAGTGACAATTACAGAAATGTAAAAATTAAATTCCAAATGAACTGAACCCAAGGCCGAATATCTGAAAATTGTCTGAACTTGGCAAAACCGTACATGAATAGCTGAATGCCATTGTTTTTTGGGACATTTGGGACATATATATATTTTTTTTCCAGATTTGCGATTAACTAGTTCATTTGAATGAATCGCTTTACAACCCTAATATATATATATGTGTCACAACAGACAAGTGGTCTGGCATTGCTGACCCACACAGCCCCCTTTCACCACACCCAGCAGAGGACCACATCTTCAGAAAAAACACTTCACCAGAAATCTGCTTCAGCCTTTAAAACAAAACAACTTTGGTTCCATCCAGCACAAAGAAGCACCTAGAGCTGTGAAGATGCATCAGTTGGAAGGAGGATGATGGTGGCTGTGTTTTTTTATTCTGTTTAGCTCCTATTTGAGAGTACTTTTAATACTTGAGGGGTTTCATCATAGCTGCTTTGAAGTGCAGGATGACATGCTGAAAAAGGCTTTGGAGGCTTTGGGTATCTTTGGGATTAGGTATTATACAGAGCTAAAAAGAAACACTTTTAGACACTTTTCTGTGTTAGCAATGTTGTTGAATATCATGTCCAGTTTACACATGTTTGCTCATGAAAATACATGACTGTGTTTCTTTGGCTGGATCAAGTGACCTTTTCAAGTGCCTTGGGCTGTGACAATGCTTTTATCCTTGTAGTATATTACTAGAAGAAATATGATGGTTACAGACCACCCATGTTGTGTTTTTTTATTTCCTGGAGTTTGTGGGTTATTAGGTTTTATACTTGTCTGGAGAATGCCACCAAAACATCGAAAACTTGCTGGAACATGGAACTATTTGGTGGCAGTTGTGATGTGGTGCATTATCAGTCTGGAAGTGTCCAATCTATTTGTGGATAAATCAGCGTGGGCTTTGTCTGCAATGGCTTTTAGATACGCTGTATCTAAAAGTATGTACCTAGAACCTAAAACATTATCACACTGTCATCACTCACACTGAGCTCATGTTGCTTACAGCAAATCCTCAAATCCTTCCTTCAAAATGATTCAAAAACAAACCTGAATTTATCAGACCATGTTGCTGGTTTTTGCTTTTCATGGTCCAGCTTTGATCAAGCCATGTCAACACCTATCAAGCCATGTTCGAAGTCAGTGAGATTGCTTGCTATTCCCATTGCAACACTCAGTTGGACTCTAATTGATACTGGAAATGATATTCAACTTGCAGGGATCAATTTGAATTCATTTTAAGTCTTCTATTTATATCCTGACCTGTATTAAAGGAGAAATATTCTGGAAAATTCTTCAGGTGCCCTTTATGCTATGTTTTGTCCTGTGATACATGTTTGCAAGCCACCAAATGTATGTGGGCTTGGTGAAATGTGCAAATATTTTCACTGGTTTTTGATCTTTATTTTTTTATTTTAGATTTTTTTCACTCCTGCAAAGCATCTGAAGATATTAAACTGTTCATTACATATGTTTGCACCAGATTCGTCTTTTAATTTGGGTTTCTCTGCCTGTTTTCCTATTGTCTTCTTATTTTAACATTTACCTGTATCTATCATGGATTTCCTTTGCCTGTTGACAAACAAATCCCCCCAGTTGGCAAACAAAATCCACACATTGACAAACAAAATCACACCTACATCCTCCCAGGTATCAAGCTGTTATTAACAGAAAAAAAAGTGGATCAGAGGCAATAGAAAGGCTAAATCTGAAACAAATCTAGCCAATTTAAACCTTAGATCAGTACTGACATCAGCCTATTCTACAAGTGTTAGCATAAGGAACCGATAGTGAAAAAAAGTGAAAACCTTGAGTTAAATTGTGCCATCTGATTTACCTCGGGGCAAGGACCAGGCTGGAAAGCAGGGATCCATGCTGTGGTTGACTTTATTCATAAACAAAACAAAACAGAAACAAAATCTGGCTCAAGGGCCGCTACAGACAGGAACACGAACGTGATACTGACAAGGCATAATAAGGCTAAATGAGGCGATGGACAGATAACAATGGGCTAAGCAAACGGAACATAAATACAGACAGAAATCAAAGAAAAAAACAAAAACAAGAATATCAAAATAAAAGACCCAAAAACAACAGAAAAGCAGTGGCCCCTACTGGCCACTGACCCAACCATGACACCATCTTTATTGTTACTATAACTATTATTGTTGATAACCTGCTCTTTGGTGGCTAATACCACCTCATTACACTATATTTTCCACCTTAATGTATTGTACTGTACTGGATTATTGTAGTGTGTGCTGTCTGATTGGTAAGGGTTGGTCTCTCGTGCGTCATATTGTCTAGGTTTGTGATTGAGTTCTTCGCCCATGCCCTTCCAGATGGGCTATCTGTTCCATCAGTGGTGCTGATGTTCCTGGGCCTGAGTGAGTTGTGTCGTGTCTCCAGCAGCAGCCCCCAAACCTGCTGACTGACTGACTGACTGACTGCCGGCTGCAGATGAGATAGCGGAGTGACACCTCCAGCGATAGTGCAAGTCTATTTATAACGCCGTTTGGAGAGGGACTGATTTACGATGCTGATGACTCTGAGCTGGTGCCGCTAGACAGAGAGAAAAAAAAGAAGAAGAAGCAGAAGAAGAAACCCACACATCTTGGTCTGATCCTTGGTCATGCACGGCACGGTACAACCAGACATGAAATATAGATCAAACAGTGTCTCAGAGAAAGGTGCCCTTCTCTTTCCATACTGGTCCTCTATTGATTTAGGTTTTTTTTTTATGCCTAGTACAGTTTATCCAAGTCGCTATGATGCAACTTTTCCAGTCGGGCTTATACAAAGATTACTCTTCTCTTCTCTTAACTCCAGATTTCATTGTCCTCTGCTCTGTGAAGACCAGATGCCACAGCATGGATTAAAAGCTCTGCCTTACACATCTCCACCGAGCTGTAGCGACTCCATATCTCTCGCTCTCCCTCTCTCTCTCTCTCTCTTTCTTCTGCAGCACTAGATCCCTCTGGCAAACACAAACACACAAACAGCAGGGGTGCCAAAAAATGCCTGCATATCATTGGGAAGCAACTACAAGACAAGTAACCGTGTACCTCCGTACCTTTTTAAAGGGAGCTTTGGGTAATTAATGCTGATGCCCAGCTCCCCATCCCCTCTACCTGTTTCCCCTTAACCTCCCTATGGATTGGTGTACTTATCTGATGGAGCTTGGGGATTAAAATTTAGAACAAAGGATTCTATACACAAATAATGCAGATATATATCTGCCTCACAAGACAAAATAGGATCTAACTGATTTTTGTAATATTGAAAAGGATTATGGCTAATGAAATACAAGTGTGTTATATCATTAAGGCTGTCATTATAGACAGTTTACGTTTGTGTTTCTTTGTAGATATTTGAAGAAAATGCTTTAGATCTGACTATTTTGTACGGAAGAGTATCAGTCATGGTTTTTTGGGGATATTCAGTTTTCTCACCACATCCATGCTCTAGCTAGATCTCCCTCTATCACACAATACTACCAGGCTGAATGGGTGAAAGCTAGTATATGCTCCCTTTGAAACACCACTGGATCCTTTTGAACTGTGCTTATTAGTGTGATTGCATAAACAATCACACTAATAATGCTGATTGCTTCAGCAATCACACTACTGTGTTTCTTCTTCTAATTATTATTATTCTTTTTATAGTTGAATTGTGTGTCACTTCTCATCCTTCAGTTTTTGAAATATAGACATCGTTCCAGCGTCAAAATGTACATTGATATCCGATGCAGTGCACGCTTTTTTGATTGATTGATCAGGGGCCGAATATCAAAAAAAATGGTGGCCAAGTCGTCTTGCTTATAGAAATCTAGTCCAATGTTATTGGACACCTCGGCAAGCTTGGAGGAGGACACTAATGGCCAGTTCTGTTAAATGCCGATGTTTGTTTGCTGAGTGATGAGGTAGGGCCCAGTTATGTGTTCTTAAACATCCAGTTTGAAATCACCATTGCATTGCTGTGGTCTTAATTGTCCTTTCTTGACAATGTTCAATATAGTTCAAACATAAAAAATAACAGGACAAACCAATAATTAATAATGATTGTGATGTAACACACGTGTATCTTTCCATGCAGTGGTGCAATTTGTTTCAGATGTTTCAGTTCAAATTTAGCTTCACATTTTGACCTAATTGTCTTCTTTTGTGGTGCTTTTTAAACCAACACAATACAGCGCAACTAATCAGAATCAGAAACAATCATTATTTTTTTTAATTAATTGGTCAGACATCACTTGTTGATTCATATCTTATCACTTGTTGTTTAGCTACAGTGCCAGCCTGAACTTCTGGACAAACAGGCAGTCGCAGTTCATCTGGCTGGATCAGACAGGGCCCAGAGAGATGTTCTCTTTGGTTATGTCAGAGACGGGCGGATGCATCAACCTGATTCCCCTCTGCCTGACTTGATCACAGCAGACCCGTGACCGACTCATCTCTGTCTAGGTCTGACGGTCAGCACTGACAAAATGCTGTGCTCAGCGCAAAGCTCTCCTCACACGTCGGAGGCTTGTCACTGTCTGCCACATACACGCCTGTGACAGTACACAAGTGAAAAGTGCCAAAAACTCCTGTTGGATGAAGGGACTTCCTTTCTGTGTCAAGCATCTAAACACAACTCCTGTCACATTCTCAAAACAGATGCGTTATGTTTTAACACGTGTGCTCAGACCTTTTGAGCTACCTTTTACATAACCTGTGATCTTGTCTGACTTCTAATCCAAAGATATATTCCGCTGAGACTTTAAAAACATTAAAAATATGCTGTATTCTTGTCCATTGTTTATTAACAGAGTTGTTAATTATGGGGCAGTTAGTTGCCTGGTGGTTATGGAGCTGCCTCTTTGATCAGAAGGTAGAACTGCCATTGGCACCCTTAAAGGTCCCATTACTGCTGATTTTTTTATGCTTTTATGAGTCTTAGTGGTCCCCTAATACTGTATCTGAAGCTTCTCTCCGAAACTCAGCCTTGGTGCAGATTTACAGTCAATTTGGGCCAGACCCACAGTGAGATTTCCCTAGGACATGCCATTTCTGTGTAGCTTTAAATGATGATGAGGAGGAGAGAGGCAGAGGAGGGTAGGGGAGGGGCCAGTTTGTGGCCACGGTACCATGTGCTAATGTTTACAGAGTATAGCAATAGCTATTGCTATCACGTAGCTGGTAAAAGACAGTTGTATTCATCTGTAGTGAGATTTGGGACATTTCCTTGATAGCCAAGCACTTGAGATCAGTGCGTATAGCCCCATTGCTACAAGACTCCTCAAATTTTCCATTCTCATCTAATCACCTGGTTTGCAGAGGTGCTCACTCATAGTCAAATCAAATAGGGGAAATATTGTGAGCGTCATAACACTAACAGCAGCACGGTTGTCCAAATAACAAAGTACAACACTGGAGTTAATGTGTGTACTGAGCAACTGCCATGCTTCACTCGTCTGCAAGCCATGATGTCTCTACAGGCAAAAGTGGTCTCTCACACATAGCATTGAAAAGTCAGTGGAGCAATTTTTCAGGAGAGGGGGGTGAACTTCTCTATGTGGGCAAAGCATGAGAAAGGGGAGGCCAAATTCCAAACCGGGCCATCTGAGCTGTCCTCCTCTCAGCACCAGAGCAGGACGATCAAAGCACTCTTTACACCTATCCAAATTTCTAGCCTCTGCAGGACCATAGGCACGCTCATATTAATGTTGAAAAATCTCATAAAGGGAAATTTTAATGTCATGGGACCTTTAAGTAAAGCACCGACCTCTCACCCTGCGTCTCTGACTGTCCACTGCTTCACAGGTTAAACTTATGGCATTTAGCAGATCTAAAGCGACTTCAATTCCCTAACTACAGGGGGCAGTCTCCCTGGAGCACAGTGGGGTTAAGGGTCTTTCTCAGAAACATGGAGGTGGTGGTGGTGGTGGTGGTGTGCTGAATGTAAGATTCAAACCAATAACCTCTTGGTCCATTGGCAAGTATGCTACTCACCACCCCAGAGAACTATTATGTGCTATTACACTGTGTGCTATGGTCTGTTCACGTGTAACAAATTAATACTTTACACACACTTACACTTCACACTTAATTAGCAGCCCTCAGGTCAGCAGCGCTACATTGGACTGTGATTTTTTTCCATTTTGTCTGCCCCAGCTGTTGGGGGCAGTGTCCAGCTTGTGAAAACCAAAGCTGAAGATTCTTTTCTCCTCATTCATGCCAGTTTTGGCAGTTATGCTGTGGTTGTCGTCACTGTCACATCCCTCACTAGCTTTCCCCTGACAACTAAGGGAGGCAACTGGGTGTTTTCCCACTGCATAGCACAGCATGCAGCGGACATCCCACATGCTTGGTTGACAGATCTCTTTGGGGCTCTTGCCTGAGGGGTTGTGACCTGGATTTGCCACATTAATCTGTGTGGATAGCTAGCAGCCTCCGTGTCAGTACGGAGATCTTGTTCCACGATAGAGGCCACTTCAGTAATGAGCCTAGGTGTTGCACTGGCTTTGTGCTTACTACTTTGTTCTTGCCTCTAGTAATGGCTTGTAATGGTCTCGCAGGTGAACTGTAATCCCACAGAGCTATCATAGGGCCTTCAGAAGTACCTGGCAGAGGAGCCACTAGCAGAACTACATTTATCCCTTGTAAAGGTTTGAAAACTAATCCTGTTGAAAGCAATAAGCAACACGAAGCAATGTTATAATACATGGGGATTGTGGTGAATGTGGAGTTCTCACCAGCTAGCCTGATTTCCTTGGAATACACACTCTGCAGCTTTGTTTCTGGTCACGGACACATCCTTGAAATGTTGGCACATCCCATTCCCCAGCGTCCTTATTTTTTCACTCTTAACCAGTAGAGGGCAGTGCGGCTCTGGTGTACAGGTACTGGAGGTGCCACTGCTGCAATGCCTAAGTACGGGGTCATCCGCAGAGGGGCTGATCTGTCGCTCTGACAGTTACGTGCTAATTACTGAAAATCATCCATGCTCCAACAGTGTCTTGAGTGAAGCAGACAGTGCCTCAGCCTCCAACCCCCCCTTGTTTCCCCTCACTATGTTCCTACCCAGAGAAGTGGGCAGCCACTAATATAACCTTGACGAAAGCCGCACAGCACAAGTTAAACATGCTAATTTAAACATCAGCTCTCTGTTTGACTTAACCTTAGCAGTGTTGAGGGTACTTTATGAGAGTGCTGCTTCGCATGGAGCCTTGCTAATGTCTCATCTTTTGTTTACAGCACTCCTGTGAGTTGCCTTACTTTGTCCCCTCCTTCTGCTCCTCTCTCCTAATTGCACTGTCACTTTGCTCTACTTGATTACGCCACGAGGACCTCTGCTTAATGTTGCAGAATAGGCACCTCAGTGAAAATCGTTATTGTCTTTAGCATGAAGGCACATGTTCTCTGAACGGAAACCGTGGCAACCTGGAATACACTGTCTTTTATTTAAATGGGTCTGGATTTGCATTTCGCCTTTGCTTAATTATGTTCCTCCTTAACTGGTCCCAAAAGGCTGATAAGACAGATACTCATGAACAAAAAAAGGCAAAGATTGGATAATATAACTCCCTCCACTCTTTATCAGTGCCTTATTAGTAGCAACTCTTTGTAATTCTGAGCTGAATGTTAAACTGCTCTTGGCAGTGGCTTGTTTAGCCAGGTTGAATGCTGTACATGGATGGGGTACGTTAAGCCTGAGCTGTCTCCCTTGATTTGGTCTGGCGGCTTGGCCACACTTCCTGTACCGCCCTGACGCTTGTCACCATGAGGGCCCTAAGGACTCTTTGTTCTGTGCTCCCTGTCATCTGATCAAAAGGATTAAAAGGCACCCTCCTCTCGGCCTACACACCCCCACACCTCTCGTTTACTGCCAAGCCCAGCCCCTGACTACGCCATCGTCCAGCCAGGTCCTGAGGGCTGGCTGAGATCCTCATGCCTCAGCGTGTTTCCTGTGTTCATGCTTGGCATGAAGTAAAGGGATGGAGGGAGTGGGTGTCAGAGTGTGTGAGAGAGAGAGCTAGAGAGAGTCAGAGAGCCTCCAGACAACTCTTGGCTCCCACTCTTCTTTTCAGCCCCATTATTTGCACTACCATAGAGCTCTTTCATCCCAACGATGCTGGAGTTGTCGCACTGTGTCAAAGAATCAATGCCGGGGGGGATGGAGAGACGTGCCGGATTCTCATTGAATTAGCGGGACGCGTCACAATCAAACACACCGAGCAGCCAAGCAGGACATGAGGAGGAAAATTTCAGACCACGCATGAATATGAATGTGGCTTTGTGATGCCCTGGCAATGTCAGACACTACTCACAGCGCTAATATGCTTAACCGCTCGCTCACTCTCTTCTGCCTGCTGCTGATAGGATCTCCGTGAGAGCCAGAGGACATAGCTCTTCCTTGCAGTCAAAGCTTCTCTACTTTAAAAATGGAATTATCTTTAAGCAGCTAGGTCTGACAAAAAACTTGGTATAATATGATTGCATGTGTTCAGGTACAAGTTTCCTGAGCAAATCACCTTCCCCATTCCTGAGAAGCGATCGGGTAAGGGTTAAGATCATGAAGCCTATATAAATATTGACCTACTAAAGCTCAAGTTTGCTGTTCTCGAGTGGCTTTGAATATACCATGCACAATGCATGACAGCTAACACAGCAGGTGGTTGACACTTTGATCTTTGCTCATCTCCGCCTCTGGAATTTAAATGATTGGATGACATCCAGCTCATGAAATGATAACACAAGCAGCTTATTTCAACTTTGATCCAGTCGTCCATCTGTGTTAGAGTTACCTGAGGATATTGGACAACAAATAGCAAGCCGGAGCATGGTATTCCTTTTGAAAGGGTGCCATGCAACCTTCATAGCCTGTGCTGTTCTTTGTGAGTGAAGGATTGTGGCTGTTGCCACTGAGGCAGCCGCAGTGGGGCTGTAATCCATTTGATGTGAAGTCCCAACATAGCAGTCTTTAAACTTTTTTATTTTAAATTGACAGTATTCTCACAGGTTAGATGTGGTGGATGGTGGCAGGTGGGTATCATGACCAGAATATATTCAATTTAACCAATAGCATCATAACATTTTTGTTATGTCAAGTGTTTGGGTTTACAAAGTAAATAGCACTCTTTCTCTTTGCATAAAAATAAAATATTGTAACGGAGGATAACAGATGAGACAGTATCTAAATGCTGTCACAAGTGGATCCATGGTGATGCCACAGCCATCTATCAAAGAGAGCATTCCTGGATGGGTAGGATGTCCTCTATGCTGTCACTTAGTAAGTAAAGTAAGTGAAGTGGCCTTTGTGGACATATGTGAACACATCACACTACAAAATACAATGGGAAATTCTTTATCTGCATTTAAGCTCTTCACCAAGTGAAGCAGTGGGCAGTCAGTGACACAGTGTCTGGGTGGCAGTGTGTGGGGAGGGAACCTTGCTCAAGGTACTTCAGTGGTGCCGTTGACAGTCACTGAAAGCTTCTCTAAGCATCTTGAGTTATCTGGTGACATTGTGCTTGCGGCATTTCAAAACGTACAGAAGGAAATGTCTGATGCCCTTCTCCTTGCTTGGTAGCACCACGTGACTTGGTAGCACCTTAGGAAGGCCTAAGTACGAATTTGCAATAATTAAATGGAGCCTCACTTGTTATGGTAGATCTTCTTGCCTGCTACCATCCAAAGAGGGTTTGTCTTTTAACACAGTGTGGTTGGTATGTGGCAGTTTTCAGTACTTTGCTGATTAGACAGCATGTCTTTGCATATCGTATGTATGGATCTTGGAGCATGCAAGGCGTCAGACAGAAATAAAGCCATTTTTTAGATAGGTCTTGTCATATTTTCTTTTCTATTAAGCTTTCATTTTGTGGCAGTATCAGCCTAATCTTTGTTATCAGCTTTATGAGCTTTTTCTTCTTTATCTGCTAGATCTTCATTATCAATAAAGCTTTTATCTCTTCTACCTCAGAAGAAACTCTCAAGCAATGTTTGTCTGCTCATCTTTGCCAGGAATGAGCACAGCACGTGCCCATGGACATGGGAGCATGCCTGACTAATCTAACGTGGCATTTAAGTTTAAAATTAGCGTCCTGTTGTTGTGGGTGGGTCAGGGTGCAGCAAGAAAAGGTGCAGCGCAGACGGAGCATGTAGAGCTCAGTGCGATTGAGGCCAGTTATCCTTAGACAAGCCCAATAGCCCCATATAATGTGGATAATTATTATGTTAGAAATTTTAGAAATCGTGTTTGCTAGTAGCCTGGTGCCAGCAGCTTGGGAACTTATGCTTTCAATGTTCTGTTTGCATGAAACGCTGACTCAGTTTCTTTGTCAGGCTACAAAGAGCTCTATACCTGAATTCAGATTGTCTTTCTTTCGTAAGCCTTGCTTCCTTTAGCCTGAGGCCAGGAAGGAGAGAGTGTGGAGGTGGACACCAGAATCAAGCAATTATCAGTTAATAACCAGCAGAAGAGCTCTATTAGTGTTTGCTAGTGTGTGGGAGGTGCCTGTGATGTTGGCGAGAAAACGTGAGCCTTTTTATACAAGTGTGGAGTGGAGCTTTGCCTTTCTGACTCAGACTACGTTTTTTTCCCTCCTTCTTTCGTTGTGCAGCTCAGGTTAACCGAGCTCTGTGGGTTTAGAGCTGGCCCAGAGCTTATTAAATGCTAATGGGGTGATGTCTCAACTCACCGACATGTTTGTGAAGTGACACTGGATTGGGGTTCAGGGGATCAGATGATTTGATAGTAATGTTCTTGCTCATTATTTTAGAACTGGATGAAGTCAGGCAGCAAATCTGAATGTTGCATTCAAATGACCTTAGCATCACCGCTTTACAATGATTAAACACATCACAGGATGAGGGGCTAATTACACAACATGCCTGCAATTGGCATTAGCGTGTGTCCCATATAAGATCAGCATTTCACTTGCAATGTCAAAGTGTAAAGGAAGCTTTACATCACAAACAGTCTTAACAGTATGGAAAGCATTGAAGATACATGAAGGATTTCTTCTTTATAGTGTCTGTGGGAAGGAAGTTTGCTCCTTTTTTGAGCATGGGAGTGTGATAATTGTGTCTGAAATGCGGTAAATTTAGCCCCAGCTGAACTCTGGAGTGGCAAAGGGAAATGTTGTTCAAAGTGTAAACACTCCACCTGGGATCCTGACAGTTCTAATTGGTTACAGTTATGTCATCCTCCCCTGTCGAACACATGTCTGATGACGTGTTGCGTCTTTTGTGCCTCTGACAGTTTGATAATGAAAACCTCTACCTGTAAATAAGGACCCCTGCTATTATAACTGTAGATCAGGGGGCTGCAGGCATGAGCTCCAGCTGATCATAGTTTGGCTTCTAATTAAGTGCAGTTGTCTTTAATGATATAATCTGATGTGTATCTAATATTAGATTTTGAATGTTTGTAATGGTCCACCACTAAGCATGTGCACAACGTAGGTTATGAGTGTGATATTACTCTAGAGGAGGGCAATGTACTGGGGTGCACATGGTTAGCTCGCAAAAAATAATAGAATAGTCTCATATTGTATTAAAATGCAATTCCATTAAAACAAACACATTCATTTTGTCCTCATCATCTACCAAACTAATTCTGTTACTGATCTGGATGTATGTGTTTCTACCAATGTGCAGGGGCTAATGATATTCAGCACAGAGGCTTTAGATAAGGACTATCCATCCAATGTCTCGGGACAGCTAGTTCTTATCTACATGGGCGTCTGTTCCTACTTGATGTACTTCACCATGTTAGACTATAGAAAAGTATAATTACCACCTGGATCCAGCATATGGGCAGCCGTCCTTGGGGGGATGTGGGTGGGTCGAATCCCTTGTAGGGCACTGGGTCACAGGGACCGGCAGCTGCGAGACCGGCCTCTCCCTGCATCAACAAATCTCTCTTTAATTAGCTCTCACCTGGCCCGGCCCTCACCGTTTCCCCAGCTGCACCGCCAGCGCTCCATCAAATCTCGCCTCCATTCGCTCACCTGCTTTCCCTCCTCTTGCTGTCTTTTCAGTGTTGTTTCTGCAGCTGAATAAGCAGCAGATGGGTACAGGGAAGACGTGCGTCCTACAACGCCAAAACCGACTTTCTGAAATGGAGCGTCATGTTGACATGTAAATAGCATCTCGCAACCACTGGATGCACTATAGCATGAGCCTCTGACTGTGCATTATGATGCGTTTCACTTGCAGTATTGAATCTCCTAGACTCTTTTGCCCTTTATTATGCACCCATGCACCGTGATACATTTTACTTTCAATGCCGTACTTTCTATACAGATGCACAGACAAAGGTACAGCCCATTTAGGAGTGCTGGGTCAAAGCTGTAGAGAAATGTTCGGAAGTGGTGCTCTACCTTCACAGACCGTGGAGATGAGTGCATTAGGTCCTGTGGCACATTTGCAATTCTACACAGAGAAAAAAAAACCATACATTGTAGCTGAGATTGATTCAAGCATTACAACCACTCTATCACTATATTACCACTGCGCCTCGATGGCAAGTCTAGCGAGATGCCCTCTGAGAATCCAGAATACATTTGCCGGAGGAGGAATCATATAGTCTGCATGGGAGTCACTGGGGATTCCAGATTGAGTAGATATCTAGGCAATGGCACTCACTATTCACTGGAGACCGGTCAAAAAAACAAAGCAATCTCCACCTGAGAAGATTGCCTCTGCGCTCTCTGGGGCGACTTGGACAGCTGCAGGCCCGGTCCCTCGGTTCCACCAGCCCAGATCCCCTACCGCCTGCAGGCTGCCATATGCGCTCTTGTTATGACTGCCGTTTAATTACCAATTAAACATATCTGTCCTTTAGTTTAGCAACGGCAAGGGTGGGAGAAAAATGAGACAGGCAGGAAGACAGAATGTGGCGGACGAGCATGAATCGATGAGGAAGGCAAGTGGAAGGGAGTTAGAACTCTGCCTGGACAGATGGGCCGAGGCAGTCATCTGGCTGGTGTTATTTTTGGTGTGTTTGTATTAGGATGTGCGTGTGTTCCAGATAGGCAGAGGCGGTGTGGGGAGTGAGAGATGCAATAAATTACCAGTGATTGATGCTCACTTTTCTCAGTGGCAACATTAAATAGCATTAAAGCTTCATAGATACCAACCATCTCCCCCCTCTGCTCAATTAAATGTGCCGTCTGCCACTTTGCTCAGGCTGCATTCTCTCATGAAATATAACCAGGCACATGCGGTTTGTGGGCTGTAAAGTCCTGGCTAATATCAAGGGGGCAAAATCTAGCAGGCTGCCATCTATCTGCTGTGATTTTGATTGTAAATGGCATGTTTTCTTTGTCAATTTACATAGGTGTGTAGCTTCTACAGATTGTAAATGGTATTTATACCATTTCTAAATTGACCAATATCCACAATTGACTATATTTCACTATTCAGAAATTTAAGTCCTGCAAGTTGTGAGGTGGGACATATTTTTGAAGTCAACACTTTGAAATCTTTGCCATGTTCCTTAAGTTATTCCTGAACAGTTAAGTATTGTGGCAAGTCACATTATCCATTGGCAAGAGGTGTACTTGGTCTGCAACAGTGTTTAGGTAGTTAGGAAGTGGTACTTTCTCTGAATGCACATGCACCCGGCCTTGATTCATCAGACCAGGGGTCTCATTTATAACCGTTGCGTATGCACAAAACGGGACCTAAAAGATGCATTGCGATCTATAACCGCGTTGTTGTGTTTTGGTCAAAAAATGCCTTCAAATTTTAATAGTGTAAACTCTAAATATGCCCCCAGATGTGCTCCCAGAACACTTTCATTTCATTTTAAACAGTTTAA
>JBBPDB010000134.1:10937380-10957203 GCA_037974465.1 Brachypetersius altus
ACACCCCACCGCAAACATACAGGTACAGATACCACCCAACACACACCCCACCGCACAAAGATAGGTACAGAGACCACCCAACACACACCCCACCGCACACATACAGGTACAGAGACCACCCAACACATACCCCACCGCACACATACAGGTACAGAGACCACCCGACACACACCCCACCGCACACATACAGGTACAGAGACCACACAACACACACAGCACCGCACACATACAGGTACAGAGACCACCCAGCACACACCCCTCCGCACACATACAGGTACAGAGACTACCCAACACACACCCCACCGCACACATACAGGTACAGAACCCACCCAACACACACCCCACCACACACACACTGGTACAGAGCCCACACACACACACTCACACACACATACATATATGCACTCATTAACTGTGTATAGGATATAGATGATATATATACACACCTACCCATTCCACTGTTTCCTCTGTGTTTATTATGGGCTACATTGTAGATTAATATTGAAATTATCACCTGTTGCTCTGTTGACAGCTTTGCACACTCTTGGCATTTTTTCACTCAGATTCATGAGGAATCGACCTGAAATGGTGTTTAATTAACAGGAGTGTCTTCCTCAAGAGTTCATTAGTTCATCATTCCCTTATTACAGAACAGATTCTGGTTTGAAAACACATTGAATCAGAAGGTGTGTCTAAACTTTTGACTGGTAGTGGTAGTGGTAGTCTGCTAATAACAATTCTTTTTTTCCCAGATGCCGCCCCTGTGACCCCACCCCCTATTGTGCCTCCAGTGGCTCCGCCCCCTACATGGTCTCCTGTGACCTCTCCCCCTGCCGAGTCTCCTGTGGCTCCACCCCCTGCCGGGTCTCTCGTGACCCCTCCCCCTGCCTGGTCTCCTGTGACTTCGCCCCCTGCCTGGTCTCCTGTGGCCCCTCCCCCTACCGGGTCTCCTGTGGCTCCGCCCCATGCAGGGTCCTGCTGGCGTGGGGGCGTGGCGGCGGGCCGGTACTGCTGTCTGTGCGGGGCGTGGTTTAATAACCCCCTGATGGCCCGACAGCACTACAGCGGGAAGAAACACAGCAGGAACACAGCCAGAGCGCGGTTACTATGGCAACTCACTGGACAACTTGCTGCCACGTCAACCACAGGTCAGCGCTACACATGGTAACCCACAATTATCATGGGGTGGACATTAGACCATTCAGATCAAACAGAGCTTAAGTTGAGTAAAGACCCTAGTGGGTAGGATACCTGCCTCTGGATGAGGAGGTCCTGGGTTCAAATCCTACCTTCAGCACCACCACCGGGTTCCTGAGCAAGACCCTTAACCCCAAGCTGCTCCAGGGAGAGACTGCCCCCTGTAGGTAGAGAATGGAAGATACATGCAGTAAATGCAGCACCTCCTCAGATAAAACAAATGTAATCATTCTTTAAATGAAGCTGAATTCCCTCAACATCATGATGTTTAATGAGCAGTAATGTGATAAACTCACTTTATATGAGCTTATCCTGATCCCCTCAAATGTATGTGCTTTTGTTTTACTGAAAATCTTTATTTGGTTATAATGTGTACTGTGTGTGTGTGTGTGTGTGTGTGTGTGTGTGTGTATGTGTGTGTGTGTGTGTGGGCTGACAGGTCTCAGAGGCAGTTTCTCCTGCAGTGTGTGTGCGGTGTCTCTGAACTCTATAGAGCAGTACTACGCTCATCTCCAGGGCTCCAAACACCAGAGCAAGTGAGTCCCACGCCGAGGAACACGGCTTTAAACACCTTGGTGTTGTTGTGAGCTGGTGAGGAGAACACAGGTTCGGTTCCAGATTCCTCCCGGTTCCTCCAGTAGTTTTTAATATGTTACTCTAATGCAGAGATCCCAGTAAAGGAACACGTTTAACTGGTGCAGCATTTACCAAAACCTTCAAATCCCCTCAATCATTCATACATTCATTTACACATTCATTCATTCATTCCCTCATTCATTCATTCATTCATTCATTCACTCATTCAGTCACTCATTTACTAATTCACTCACTCATTCACTCATTCATTCTCTGTAACCACTTAATCTCTTACTAGGGTCACGGGGACCCGGAGCACACACGCACACTCGCGCACCCTCACACACACTCACACACACACCAGGAACCAGATTCAACCCCCCCCACTGTCCAATGCGGGTCCGACCTTAACATTAAACATTTAGGGTGTGTCCAAAATCTTGCACTAGCGTCAGTGCACTGAGATTTAGTGCGTAGTGCACACTTCCCTCTGTAGTGTGCACGGCTGTGGGTCAGTGCTGTCCTAAACGGAACACTAACGTTTTGCTCTTAGTGGAAGTGACGGACTCACATTTGCTCGCGGTTCTCCAGCCGCCAGAATATCTGCCGGTTTTACCGCAGTGTCCATCAGTACAATAACTTTATTAACGTTACTCACATTTATACCAACCAGCCGCCTCCGCTTGGGCTCGTATTTCACTGTTTGCCGCCGTTATCCAACTCGAAAACACGCTGAAAGCCCCGCCCCCTCCGCTACGTGGTGAAAATGGCGCCCGTTTAATGCAGAGTGTCTGTCGTTCTGCTCTGCGTTTTCTGGCCAATTTCAGTGCAGCATCCAGGTTCTTTCAGTGATTCGGCTTTAGCTCAGTTTACAGTGTGAGCACACTATGCCCTAAAATCACGAACTGAAAGTGCGCAAGTGCCTGATTTTGGACACACCGTCAAACATGTTTTCTCAGTTCAAGGCAGCAGAAGAGGCTCCAGATTGCTGAGGACTGAGAACCATGTTCAGTCTTGTTACCCGGCAACCTGCTGCCCGCCACAGAGTAGGCGCCAAAGCAACAGGCCGGTTTTAAACATACTGGTCTTTTCTGGACCTGAAGACTGTAGAAGTGCTGCAAACTATAGCTGCATCGTAAAAGTTGAGTTCTTTTGTTCTTTTATGGAGGCAAAAGTCGTGATGAAAAAATAGTTGGCATTGTGCCAACCCTGCTGGTGCCACTCAGCAAAATTTCTTTTAACGTAATGAATGTTGTAGGGCCTGAATAAAGGGGGTGGGGGGGTTATTAAAGTATCAGTGGACTTTTATGAGGGCTCAGCGTCCGGATCGGATTATTCTCACTCAGAGTTGCTGGGTCTTCAATACCGCCGTCTCTAATGGAATTAAACTGGAGGGAAAACTGAGAGTGAAGCACTATTGTCCTCTATCGTTTCTCCATCTTCCTCCCTCTGTCTCGCTCTCACTCATTCTGCCTCTTTCTGAGACTTTATTTCAGCTAAACTTTCTAGATTGAGTGACACTTTTCTTTCTTCAGGATCAACACAAAGTGAACGTCAGCAGTTTCAGTCTTTGTGGAGAAATAGTGTTACTATTAGGGCATTAACACAAAAGTCGACTAGTCGCTAGTCTCAGCCTCAGACGTCACGCCCATAGAACGTTGGCTAAATGTCTGATGCATATGGTACACTTAACTGGAAACACTTCAGGAATGTCGAAGTCGTCATTTGATTGGTTGAATTTTATCGGATTTCCGGGGGACGCAAGTGTCGCGTTTATTTTCGGTCCGCCGGGAAACAAAGCGCAGACGTGTGATCGCAGACGTGTGATCGCAGACGTGTGATCTACTGATTTACTCGTGTTTTGATCAGATGTGGTAATGCAGACGCCATTGTTATACGTGCACAAACAGATCAATGACTTACTGCTTGTTTTGTTCTCCTTTAATTTTCTATGCTGACTGACCTGTTGTACGTCGGTCTGTTGAGCGGGAACATTTCCATGCCCCGAAACGTGACGCTGAACGAAACGAATTGTGATTGGTTGTTTGACATGTCAATCAAACGGCCTTATGTGCGGACCTTGGCCGAAGAAAGTGGCTATGAATTCCAGACCTTCAGCCGTCAGTCTGAAGGTCTGGCTACGCGAGACAATGTTTTCATAGGCAACATACCATGCAACAAAAGGTGGGTAGTGGTGGCGTAGTGGGTAGGATACTTGCCTCTAGACCAAGAGGTCATGGTTCAAATCCTACCTTAAGCACACCACCAATGAGTTCCTGAGCAAGACCCAAGTTGCTCCAGGGAGTACTTAGGAACTGGAAGTTGCTTTGGATAAATGCCATAAATGTAAAAATCTTCTTGATTGTTGGATCCATCCTTGAATATATACAACATCTGTCTGATTGCAGTTCAGATTTTAGAGCCTAAACCTGATTGCTGTGTCTATTATTAAGCATCTAAGTGTTTGTACACCTTGTGGTTGTGTTTAACCAGTTAAAGAAACTATGTTTCTGTTTAGAAATCTATGTGTGCTATCAAATTTACAACCAATTCCAACCTATGAAAACAATCCTAGTAAAGATAGTGAATTATATTTTACTGTCCACTGACAAAGAATTTGTTTTATTGCTGGTTTTGCTTGACCTTAGTACAGCATTCAACACCAAATGACCACCCAGTTCATTTAGAGAGACTGGAAAACCTGGCCGGAGTCACAGGAACAGCCTTCTCCTACTTCTCCTAACGTCCTAATTTAGATCTTACCTGGCCGACTGCTATCAGTTTCTAAGTGTGAATGGGGAGTCATCAGTGCACACCAAGGTAAAATACAGAGTGTTGCAAATGTTTGTCTTAGAACCTCTTTTATTTACACAGTACATGCTGCTATTAGGTATAATCATCAGAAAACATGGGATTAATTTCCACTGCTACGCAGATGACATACAACTCTATATCTCTTTCAACCCAGATGATAAACATAGATTATATAAGACTAAGGGTTGCATAAAGGATATAAAAGACAGGATGTCTTGCTCAATGCAGAGAGCATTTCTAGGGCCAAAAGCTGTTAGAAACTGATAGTAAAATGTCACTGAGGTGGAACCCTCAGATCACTAGGGTAGTACCTTAAGTTAGAGAACAGAACTGTAGTATACCCTATTTTTGTATCACTTCCTGTCCTCACAATGTAATTAGAATTTTAGTTTTCTTTTCAATGTTTTCTTTTCCCCCTGAGAGGGGCTTTAAAACTTTGCTTGATGTTGCTAAAAGGACCAAAAACTTACTGTACTTTCTGTTGTTTTTAAAACACGATTCATTATCTGTTATAAGCTTGATTTTAATGTTTACATTTACAGTTTTAAAGAGAGTAGCTAGGGCAAAAAGCAGCTAAGCAGTCGCTAAGTCTGTAAACAAGTAACAGTCACTTTTCTTACACTTTCACCATCAAGAAAGATAGTCGGGCGGTTATCATTCAGATAAATCTGTGAGTCAACCTAACAGTAAGAGTGTGTGTGTGTGTGTGTGTGTGTATAAAGGGTAAACGGGGCATTTGGCTGCTACTCTTATACAGAGTGACTTGCAATCATTAGTTACCAGTAGAGTCCCCCTAGACTTGCTCAAGGATACAGTGTTAGAGAGTGGGGGGGTTCCAAACCTGTAACTTTATGGTCATTGGTCATCAGGTTCACAAATAAGTATTTTACCCACTAGGCTACTAGCATGTGTGTGTGTGTGTGTGTGTGTGTGTGTGTGTGTGTGTGTGTGTGTGCCAGCCTCACTGCATAGTACAAAACAGCATTAAAAGCTGAATTTGAGTAAATTTGTCAATTATTGAGCAGCCTAAAATTATTTGAGCAATACTGTAAAATATATCTGTTGTGGTCATAAAAAGGAGCAATTCAAGCCACTATATCATAGTACAGACTCAACTCAGCAATACAGATGCAACATGAAGGATGACATACCTGTTCTGTTACATCCTGGCCAGTAGTACTTCAGGCAGCCGCCTGGGGGAGGTACTTTCCACTCTTTTCATTGTTTTTTATTTTTCCTATATTTGCCCTGGGCAACACAGGTTTGATCCCTGGGTTCTCCTGCTGCTGGGTAATCCTCATATTGACTGGAAGAGAGGACATGTTATCAGTTGGGTGAGGATTGAATTGCCCAGTGTCTCTGTCATGTCTGGTATGGCTCTCGTGCCATTTTTCTTCTATATACCCCTCTGGTTGAACATCAGCCTGGAGGACAGTGAGGGCCACACTTCTCCAGCCTAAGACACAGCAAATGGTGGAGAACCCATTTCAGGGTTTCCCACTCAGGTTGGAGAACAGGTGTGTCTATCCACTAAGGACCACCCTCTTCTGGACTCCTATTTTTCATACTTTTGTTAAGTAGAGCCTTATGTTCATGTCTCCTAGTGATGCTCACTGCTTTTGAAGGAAGGTTCGAATCCTGAGTCCGCCACTATATGATGGACATAACGTTCAAAAAGGCTCAGTTAAAATATAGATTTTTTTTACTGAAGACCATAGCTGTCAGTGTGACAGTGGTTTCATGAGTTCCTGTCGATGTGTAATGTAAACTGTGTAGCCACATCCTCTATAAAGATTATAATAAGATAAAAACACAAAAATACTGCATCCTGAGACCTGACAGTTGACTGAGGTCACCTAAATCATAAAGTCCTTCTTACTATTCTGTCTGCCCTTCATGGTAGTCACTGGAGCAACAGAAAAGCAATTCTAGAGAATTGATTTCTCAAGAAATTCTAATGGTAATTTTAGAAGAGATCATTGAACGTGTGGAAAGATTGGGTGACAAATTAAGCCCAAAGGTAAAGGAGATAGGAGATGGTTTATCTGTAGGCATGAATAAAAGACTTAAATAATTTACATATTAAAATGAAGGGAAAGAACATTCATCAATGTTTACAATTGTTGTAACAGTTACAACAATTGTAACTTTTATTTTCTCAGATTTTGAAGTGATAACAACCAAAGAGTGCACTGTTAGTAGTATAAATGTTCCTTATCTAGGTAAAAAAAACAAAAAAAACATTTAAATAAATGAAAATAAGTAAATCTGACACCATTTTAACTTGAAAACTTCTGCAAAGCAGAAGAAGTTATACGGCACTGAAAGCAGAAGACCTCAGAAGAAGAGTTGTTGCTGGTGGCCTACACAAGAGTAAGTGTGACAATGGTGAAAGCAGGAAAACACATTTGTGTAACACAATATAATCAAACTATAATCAAATTAGCTAAAGAACTATTGGAGACTAAAGAGCATTGAAAATAAGCTGTAGCTGAAAGTGGAGTAAACCATCTGTCGCGGTCAGGTCAGTGGCCGGTTAGGGCCAATGTCTGGTCTGGTTCTGTTCATTTTGTCACGTGTCTTCTGTTATCAGCTGTTTTCTGTTTACGTGCTCCTTGGTTCACAGCTGTCTTGTGTTTCCCCTGATTTCTGTTAGCATTTAAGCCTGTTTCTGTTAGTTAGTCCTCATCACCTCATTTCCCGCCTCATGTTCCCTGTCCCTGGTTTTTCTAGTGCTCCGAGGTAGCTCCAGGTTGGGGGTTAATCCCCCTCCCGTGACAAAAATGATATATTGCCACACAACAGAGGAAAAAATAATCTGCGAATAAGCGGGGTTTTACTGTACTGAGAGTCGGAGTGGCCCACCCCTATTTCTAGACCTAAGCCCTGACCCTCGCTATAGTGGTAGGTGAAATAACACTTTCTGAAACTTTGTTATATTTGAAAAAAATAACATTTCATTGGGTGTTGCAGTGCATTTGAAAATCTCTTCAGAAAATCTCTTCAGTTGTTACACAAACCAACTGATGTTCCTGACACCATATGACACACTGATTTCTATAAATGTGGACAAAAGTAAGCTATATAGCTAAAAAAAAAAAACAGTAGTTCAGTAAAGAAATTAATGCTAGGCTAAACTGTTGCTTCTTGGTGTGGTTTTCAGTAGCACCATTTTAGAAAAGGAAACATCATTTAAACAAACTCTAATTCATATCAAAAGAGACACTTCATTGAACATGAAACTGATTGTTGCAAAATATACCCAGAAGATTTTGTTTCTGACTCGGAATTCTGGCAGCCTTTGTTGGCTTTGAAACACAAGCATCTGAAAGTGTGCAGATGCCTCCTTGGACATAGCAATGGTGACAGTGCCCTTACGCCCACTCGGAACGGAGAGCATGAGTCAGGGAAATGCGGGGTGGGGCAACAACAGCAAACTTTAAAAAACAACATTTAGAACTTGACAGCCCAATTTCCCTCTAAACAAACCCACCAGCTACCGTTTTCAGCAGCTGGTGGTGTGGAGGTGCCGCAGTGAATGGCGCACTTACGAGGTGAGGGGACCATGCACTTTCTGCTGGCTGCACAGTGGGAGTTTTCCAGAACTCTCCCCTTAGTCGCTGTGAAAGCATCACAGGCCCACCATTATCACCACCTCCTACTCAAAAAGCCTTTGCGGTGTTGGCCGCGGTACAGTTTTTGTCATGCTTAAAAATTAGACTCTGCAGAACACTTGCCACAGGAGCTTCTTTTTCAAATTTGGCTTTGTCTGAATAGCAATGTATGCATAGCCCACTATGAGGCCTGCGTTCGGACCAGTTTAGGCTAATAAGATGCTGAATGAGGCAGATGTATCTTTAGCTTGGATATACAATTCACAAATGTGGAGATGCTCTGGGTTTTCGAGTTGTTTTAGATGACAGTAGGCATGTCAATTGCTGCATTAACTTGTTAAAGACGTGAAACTGGGCAGGTGGGGGCCTAGTGGTTAGGGGCGTTCGCCCTGTGATCAGAAAGTCGTAGGTTTGAATCCCAAGACTGCTAGTGGCACCTCTGAGGTACCCTTGACCAAGGTAATGTCACCACACACTGCTCCCTGTGCGCTGTGTTCCTGACTGCCCGCTGCTTCACTTGGTAATTGGTTTAAATGCAGAGCTGTGGTGTGTTCATGTATGAAAGAATGGTCACTTTATGCTTTTAGAGGGCAGCAGTGAGTAATGTGTGTTTATTTGATGGTTGTTAATACTACCTTTAGAGGGCAGTGGTGAGTAATATTTGTTTATTTCATGTTTAATACTGCTTTAAGAGGGTTGCTAGATTGCACAACATGCCCAAACTGTCAATGGGTGTTTGCTGTTTCTTCAGGTGTGTTTCACAACTGCTTGAAGATGTGCTGCTTTGATCTGAATCCAATATGAAGTCACTTTTGCTGTGAAATTGGAAATGTAGTATTGAATGTGTTAAGGTATGGCCTCTTTTGATTATAATTAAACATGGATTTTTATTTCTTTTTTTTAGCTGGAGGCAGCTCTGCACAATCCGGTCCAGTGTGCTCTGCTGGGCTTTTCTGTGGCGAGCACTTCCTTGCCCCAAGGCTACCTCTGGGTAAGTAGAAAGTAGAACTTTGCTGTAGATTGAAATAGCATATTAGCAGTTAATTTCTAAAGCTATAGCTTGGTGAAAAATCTGGTTACATTACCTTAAATGCAGTGTGTCGTCAATGTCCGAAACAGGTTTGTCTTTAGGTTTGTAATGGCCCTATAAGGCAACCACATGTTTCAGTCATTACCCACCTGCCTTAAACTGTGCAGAGCTGTTGAGTCATCTGTAATAGACTTGTTTGTGATTTTTGACACTGTATGGTGCACTGCCTATAATAACAGATAAAAGAATGGACTACACAATTGTACAGGCAGAGGTCAAAACACTCAAAGAAATAAGAGTCTTCTCTGTTTAGATAGATCTGTTTGTTATTGTAGTCCTGCATTTTTCTTGCACTTTATTTTTCCCCTAAACTCCATTTTTGACATTTGAGTTCTTTCTACATGGCCATTTTCCAACCTCTGTCCATCCCTTAGAATCAAACACACGGTTCCTATGGGTCCTTGAACATCGTTGAATCAAGGCCTTGAAAGTTGTTGGGGGGAAAAAAAGACATTGAATGTCCCTGAACTGATATATTTCATGCAAGAATAGAAGTTAGTTTTGCACAAATTATATCAAGGTGGGAGTGCCTCTCATTGTCCTTGTCACATGCACCACTTGCTTTGAGAAACTGGACAGTCACAGGCATGCATGAGTGACTGAGGTTGAATCATGCAGGTTAAATAGCAGCAAACAAGCAAGAAAGCTAACATCAAACAAGCAATCTTGAATCATTGATTAACCCTGATCCAGGTCTGAAACTGTGCCATGTTGGATCTTTGAATTTGGAAACGGGCCTGGAATGTCCTCAAAAGTCCCTGAATTTGACGTTTAAGAGGGTAAACACTGCAATCAGGCTCCGCCTTATTCAAAAAGCATTCTGGGCTGAAGCATTCCTTATAATTGCTGTGGGTTTTTATGACATCACAAAAACTGCATAACATTGTCTGCTTTCACAGTGAAATAGACTGGGGATCAAATGGTATGTTTAAACCTTACTAATATGAATGACCTACACTACACTCCTTTATTTTTAAAATTGGGATTTCCCTGAGATGGGCTCTTTAATATACTTGGATCCAGTCAGGGGGCGTTCAGACTCGAAATATCCCCTTTTCCTGTTATCTACATTAGCTTCCAGACGATCATTCAGTGAATCAGGAAAGGACTGAAATATCCTTTATAGGATTAATGTCACTAAAACAGGCCTCTGGATTGTAATGTGATATTCAGGTCCTGATTTCTATCAATGAAAGTGCCTGTTCATGAAAACATTCTGTGGATTTGGATGAGGATCGGCATAGATATCTATCTAAAATATTAAGACCACTGTTTTATAAGCCAGTGGAATCACTTTCCAGACGTTTATATGCTTTTCTGTGCTTTGCTACCACAGTGAGCAGTTTATCATCTAATCCCCCTAAAGCAGGTGGACCAAGTCAATTGGAACCCTCTTACATGCAATGCCCCTCTCTGTGTCTTTAAGTTAATTATGTTTGGAGATATTATGATGAGCAGTGGGGTTAGACTGGACTGGATCTGTGAGATATGCTGGCGATTTGGAGGGAAGTGATATGTGGATGGATTAAAGCGGGGTTCCACTTACCCTTTCTGTTGCATAAGCGGCCAGCCTGAAAATTACGAAGCTAAATATGTGCCTGCAGGGTCAAAATCAGTGAAGCTTATAGGGATATCTAGATGAGGCACAGCATGAAATGCTTTACTCTACTGCAGTTTCAGTGCATATTTTATGGATACAACATGGTTTGTATTATTATTATTCCTGCATACTCTTTTTACAACAAAAAACATGACAACAGTCGACTCTCTTAAAAGGAGCTATAGTAACTCTACATATCAAGTAACAATAAACATCTGTATACTAACGCTTTATAGGTTTCCCATAGGAGTTGTAAATGTGGACATTTATTGTAATTATTTACTGTCTAAAAGTCCACCGGTGTAAGGAACCAATTGCGATTTATAAAAGTTCTATGCTTTTCCTGGACTATACCACACAATTACACTACATGGACAAAAGTATTGGGACACCAACAAGTACTGTAATGACATTGAATTCCAGTACAATATGGAGTTGCCCCCCCTTTGGAAGGCTTTGCACAAGATTATGGTGTGTTGCTGTGTGAAATCAATCAAACCGTGTCT
This sequence comes from Brachypetersius altus, assembly GCA_037974465.1. NCBI lineage: Eukaryota > Metazoa > Chordata > Actinopteri > Characiformes > Alestidae > Brachypetersius > Brachypetersius altus. Next base: position 10,948,778 of record JBBPDB010000134.1, read on the forward strand.
TCATGGAGCTCACTTTGTCCCAATACTTTTAGTCATGTAGTGAACATGCAGGTTTATAGATAGCTAAAGTGCTTTTATACAAGATTATATATGTTAATAAATATGTTGCCCTGTTGGAACAGAACCTCATATCTCTGTATTTGTAATTTTGTATGACATCATTTTAAGAACACCATTTATTTATGTTGATAGATAGATACAAAAAGATCAGGTCGCACCTTTCTAAGGTGATGACAGGAGTCATTTTTGCACCGGTTGGATAAATTGTGGAAGGAGAGAGCAGATGACACCTCTGAACCCTGTAATTCACCAATAGAAAAATGGTCTCCTCTCTGATGTGAGACTGAGACCATGCCTTCGCGATAAGGGATGACGCTAATCACAACACACAAGATGAGCTCGTGGGATTTTTTTTCTTGTAGCTTTGATCACATTAATGACACTGTTTATTATCAGTCCAAGCCAAGAAGCAGTCTCCCTCCCTCTCTCTCTCTCTCTCTCTCTCTCTCTCTCTCTCTCACACACACACACACTCTCTTACTCTCACTCTTTCTCATGTTCTTTCTCTCTCCCTGTTTCTCTCTCCGTCTTCCTGTCCTCTCTGTCCTGCTATTGTTCTATTTTCTCTCTATCTGCCTCTTTCTATACTAAAATCTGTTGTTCGTTCTCTCACCTTGTTTCTCTCTCTCTCACTCTCTCCCTTTTATTTCTCTCTTTTCTCCCTCTCTCTCCCTATTACCCTTCTGTGCCAAATTATTATTTTAACCCACAGTCTGCACATTTGATTTTTTCTAATTATTTATTCATTCGATTTATTTGTTCAAAGCGAAAGTGTTATTAAAAGATGGAAATGGGGAGTTTCTAACTTGTACATACTTGTGGATTAGAAAAATGTGTTAGAATCCACACTTTTGTCATCACTTAAGTTTGTAATAAGAAGAAATGGTGAATACAGATTATCAATTTCAAACAATAACTGTGACCTATAAGCAGATTAAAATCCAGAATCAGTAAAAATGTAATATTTTTATAATGTGTCCCAACTCCAGCTTAAACTTGGCTGGTGTGTTAGAAATAATAAGACCCTGTCCACACACAGGTCATGGAACTTTACTCCTCGTGTATTAGTAAAATGATCCAATGTACAGCTGTGAAATGGCTTGTTCCCTTTTAAATTTAAGTGTGACTGCATGGTTTCTATAAAACCAGTTTTTGGAGTCACAAAAACTGGTTTTGTGGCTAAAAAGTTTGTGTTAAAAAAAATTGCTTGTGCCATTTAAGAATAGACAGAGAGAAAATAGAAAGACAGAAGGGCAGAGAGAGAGAGAGAAATAAAATAGAAAGATATCTGATTCATGGACCAGCGATTTTAGCGTTGCGCAATGAAGGAATGGGATTGTGTCGCTCTTACCAAGCCATTTATTGGTAAGGATGCCTGAGGATGTCATTTTATGAATCTGCTGTGTTTTGCTCAATGTTAACTTCTTCACGTTGGGTTTTTTCACGTTTGGGTTTTTTGCCCAGCCCCCTTATCTGTGAAATCACTGACTCGTATAAAGGTGACTCAACTATTTTCTCCCTCTCTCCATACTTTACAGAGGTCTCTCGACCATTTATTAAATGATCAATATTCTGCCCCAATAACAAAGTTATGCACAAGTGTAAAACTATGGATATTACCAGGTGTTTTGACATTGGAATGGTTCCAAAATTCCGCACAAACTCTGACAAGAAGCGGTGCCGTATTTGGCTATAATCAAGTTATTGGAACAGCCCTAGTCATGATTACGGGAGTTCGGAGGTAATGGGCTGTAATGTTATTGTAATATTATTAACCAATAGCAAAGATTTCAATTTTCATTTTGTGCTGGTCTTAGAAGGATTAAATAATGCTGCAACCTACTATGCCAAGATACACTTGGCCCTCTCTTAAGGTCATAGTTTTTTTTTGTATTATTTGCTAACAAATGCTCTGGAGAAGAAAATGAGAGATAGAAAAACCAACGGCAGTCAGAAAAAAAAACACAAAAGAACTCTTGCTTTTGTCCATTATGCAAAAGGCAGAGATAAAGTGCAGGCTGGTCCTGCTCTCATGCCCTGCTTCTGCTCTCTTAGTCAAATCCGGCCTTATTAATGCTGGCACTGCATTAGCTTAAGGGGAAGCCTTTGCAGCTTTCTGGCCCAAAAACAGAGATGATTCCAGGGCACGAGTCCAGATATCTATTCCTCTAAACAAGTACTGATGAGTTTGTCAAGGGACTGTAATCCAACAGAGTTCATAGGGAATTGGATGGAATTTCAGAGAAAGGAGGCAGCCAGGGGCAGCCACACACACACACACACACATACACATGTAAACATACATACATGCATGCAAAACCAGTTTTTTCCATGTGTGTGTGTGTGTGTGTGTGTTTGTGTGTGTGTGTATATATATATATATATATATAATATGATGATGGAAAACCTACCACTGTGTCAGTAATGGTGAGAGAGAGGGAGCGAGAGAGAGAGGGGGCTGCTCAAGGTTACTACTGAGCGGAGGAAATGCGGAGACTGTGTTATTTTTAGTGGTTAGGGCTGAGATAACCGTGCCCTATCTAACCCAGCCTGAGCAACAGGCTCTTATTTGCTTTCTCTCTCTTCCTCCGGCCGTCCATGTCCCGCACACTGATACAAATCAAACAAATGATTGCATGCAAATTAGCAATGGAGTTTAGAGGGCTAAACACTATATTTAGGCAGAGCAGTGGATGACGCACAAATCCGCTGTCCAGAAACATCTCCTGCCCGCTGTGTTCTTCTCCCGTGGATATTAGACTCCACTCGCCTCTCACCCCTAGATCACTTCAGGACAAAGCTCCTCAGGTAATAATAAATTACAGCCTAAAAAATGACATGAGAAATGAGCACTGCCAGCTGAGTGCATTTACATCACACTCCCTCCCCCTCTCTCTCTCTCTCACACGCTCTTTCTCTCTCTCTCTCTGTTCAGAAGCTTTATTGGCATGGCTCTATCAAGTGCATTATTGCCAAAACATAACTAGCAAAAACAACACACTTGACAGAAACATGAACAAACAATAATAATAATAGCAGTGACATTCATAAAGTTAATTTAGTTAATTTAATAATTATTATAATGACAGTCATTCTCTTTCTCTCGCTCTTTTTCTGTCTGCCTTTTCCATGTTTTCCGTCTGTCTTCAGTCTCTCTCTTACACTGTCACACTGTCCCTTTATCCATCCATCCATCCATCCATCCATCCATCTATCCATCTATCCATCTATCTGTCTATCTGTCTATCTGTCTATCTATCTGTCTGTCTGTCTGTCTGTCTGTCTGTCTGTCTGTCTGTCTATCTATATATCTCTCTATCTCTCTATCTATCTATCTACCTGTCTGTCTATCTGTCTGTCCGTCTGTCTATTTATGTCTGTTTATCCATCCATCCCTCCCTCCCTCCCTCCATTCCTCCCTCCCTCCATTCCTCCCTCCCTCCATCCATCCATCCATCCGTCTATCTCTTACATATAATTTCTCTCTCTCTTTCTGCGTGTGTGTGTGAATGTGATAAACTCAAGAGCTTGTGAATCTCAATTGTTTCTTTTCGCTGGAATTTTGTAATTAGAGGATTTAGGGCTGAGTGTAGAAAGATGAGCCAATTTGTGTGACACACACGACGGGATGCTGATCAGTTCATTTAGTTTCTAATTGTGTGCAGGTTGCATCCGCTGCATTATAAATGAATCCGGAAGAGCCACGGGACAGTCTTCGGACTGTTGATAAAAGCAGACACCCTTTAATTCATTTATTTGTTTTAAACGTGCAGCTGCTTATTCATTTATGATGCAACCCTGCCCAAATACTCCTGAGGCCTAGTGCCAGAACTGAGGCAAAGCAAACGGCAGATGAATAGAAATGAATGAGGGGGAGAGGAAATAATATCATTTAGATACGTGTTGTATTTGTCACTCTCCAATCACATTGTCACGAAATGCAAGGGAAGCCTTCGTGAAGTCCTTGTTCTGTCTCTGTGCCTCCCAGCTGTTTTGCCTGAGTGATGAAAAGATTGCTGGAGTTTGGAGGGAGAATGTTATGAAGCCATTGAGATGACTCTGTGAATCCATTAGGGCCGATCTGCGGTGAATTTGAGAGATATCTAAGAGCAGACGAACCCGCATTGAAAGGATATTTGATTTCAACTTTTACTCGTCCTCCTTGAAATTGAAATTGCTGACAGGTAGAAATATCATGGCTAAGAGGAATAACAGCAGAGGAAGTGTTCTCTGCCATCTGAAATTCGATCAAGGCGGGTTAGAGCATTGAAAGTACGAGCACGAAGGGTAGCTGAGGAGAAGAGTAATGATAAATAAAGCTACAGAGCTCAACATGCTGCTTCTACAGGATTAATAAATAATTACATTTCCTTAAAATCAAATCAAATATTCTTCATTGGTATGACAGGGTGGAAGGGAAAACTATGCTCCCCAAAGTTTGTAAGCACCTTGTCCTCCAAGTTTTTTGTTCTGAAATCAAGGGTATTAAAAGAGAGTTTGTATTCTCTTTGCTGGAGGAACAGCTTCTTCTCAGATGTACTGGAATATTGCGGTGAGGATTTGATTGCAGCCATAAGAACTCATCATTGAAGACGGGTGATGACTTCTGCATCCCAACTCATCTCAAAAGCTTTGGATGAATCTTCACTGTTCCAGACAAAGCAAAGAATTCTAGAGGGGCTTTATACCCCTCTAGCCAGTTGGGGGTGCAGATATTACACATGCAGTTGGTTACGTTTTACTCATGTCGGTGCATTTTTTCTCCACAAGGGTCTCAATAGACATGCCAGCTAACACAATGGGTAGATGGAGGTGGAGCTGCACCAGTGAACCAGCACTCCTACTCAAACCAGCACTCACTTGAACCAGCACTCATACTCAAATACAGTAGAGTTCTGCATCAAACACAGTAGGCAGTACAAATTAATGATGCAGTGATAGTGATGCTAGAGATGATTAAGCTTCAAAAATATTGCTAGTTAGATACTAACATAACATGACAAATCCTGCTAGCTGAAATGAACACTATCTGTGGTGGTAATTAACTGAATGAAACCTGTAATGAAGGTTTGATATTTAGTTAATTATTTCTACAAATAAAAACAGTGTAAAACAGCCTAAAATCAGTGTTTACTAGGCTCGCGGTTTGCTTCCACTCTAAGATGTTTCTAAGACTTAAAACTTGAACATTTTTGTCCTTTATAGGCATTTGTGTGGGACGCCATCCTTAAAACCCCAGTAGTGGTTATTATTATTACATGTGTCGGAGAAATTTGCGTATATTCTTCGCAATCATACATACATTCCTTTGTAATCACATATAGTGTAAGAAGAAAATCAGCATAAGAGGGGTTTTGCAAATGTTCTTTAGATTAAAAGGGTAAAGAACAATGATTCATTAAGAACTTACTGTTTGTGAAACTGAACTTACTGGTCTGATGTCTCTGTCAGCATGGGCTGAGGGGCGATTAGTAAACTCAACTTACGGCACAGTGATTAAATCAAGGTTGTTATTTTGCGTAAACCCTATGTTTTCAAGCTAAAGAGTTCAGATTAGGTGTTTTGTTTAGACCAGAAAGCACTTCTTCAATGTCGTCACCATGGGGACACAGGGGAGGCGCCATGGTTTCTGCCCAATGGTCATTTTGAAAGTATAAGAAGTCCTCTGCGAAGAACGAATTCAGAGAGAACTTCAAGACTCAGGACTGCCCTGGGTTGCGAATAGCTCTTTCCATTTTGTAAATTACAATAATTGACATAGGAACATCAAACAAAGCTCAGTCAAGCATCAACACAAACCGGGGGAACTTCCATATAAGGAGTTGTTTGGCCATACCTCTCTTGGTCTTAGGGTTAATGGTGTGTGTTTGGAACATGTTTAGGATTTTATGACCGTATCTGGCCTTTAGTACAAATAATCCTATATACGGTTCTCAACTGCAGGCATTCTTTAGCTGTCTATCACTGCCACCCACCACCCAGGCAGCCAATGAGAGTAGTGTAGACTCCCTATGTTTGTACTGTATTTTATATTGTTATATAAAATTATACTATATTGTTATGTATTTATTTGTTATTTATTGTTTCAATTCAAAACTTGTCTTAAAGGCTAACTGGTCTCAAAGAGGTCTCTTCTGTTTTCTCTACAGGTAGCCAACAGAGATGAAAGCGGTCAGTCCCAGGTGGAGATTTTCTCTCTGAACCGTCCAACTCCACGCTGGGTGAAGAGTTTTCCAGTCGGATCTCCAGTTTGCTGCCTGGCGTTTGTCCCAGAGCCAAATCTATCTCAGGAGGACCACCCCATGATCCACAGCTCCACTGCTGCTGGGAACACTGTGTGTGTAGGGCTGGACAATGGCAGGTATGTGGTTGAGGGTTGCCAGATTGATCCTAACATGTTCTGTTATTTCATCACTCCATATTTTCATGGATGTATGGTCGCCATATCCCATTGATTATACAGTGTTTGTTTTATTTTTGTTTCATTTTTATTATTGTTCTGGGGTGGGGATCCTGTTTGCAGTCCCTGTAAAATGTTTGTTAATATGGTAAGTTCATTTTAGACTCTTTCAGATCTCAGATCTTAGATGTTAGCCTGGTACTTATAATATATTTCTGGACAGTGTCAGAAATATTTAGAAAATGTAGTATACATTTTTGAATGAATTAACTGAAAAACCTGAGTAATATTTGTAAGCCTTTCGTGGAAAATGCGTTTCTCACTAAATGCAGTTTCACATTTGATAACAAAGCTGCTGTAGTGCCTTTGCTGTTCTCCTCTGAGAACCTCTAAATAGAAAGCATGACAGTAAATACTTCCACAAACCACAACATTTCTTTTTTTTTTTTTGCTTTATCCGACAAAATATCTTGGCAGATAAAGGACTGTTTATCTAGTTTAACTTTGTAATAGGTCTACATACCTTTGTGGAAAATCTGCGAAATGCAGAGATGGCAGTAAGATGACAGAAGGTATACGTCTATTTCCGTCACAAAAACGAAACAAATGTGGTGTTTTCCCTTACAGAAGCCATTCATTTTGGATAAAGAAGAATGTGTCACTTTGACTATGGAGAAGCTCTCTTGCATGACAGTCTTCTACCTCCGTTCTCAACTGATTTTTATTCATTTGCTTTACAGAGAGTGAAAACCGATTCTCTCATTTATGCCCTCCAGCCATGCGCCACTTTGGAAGTGGAGAAAAAAGTCTACTTTAAACACCTTGAAGTCTCATGCTAATTTGATGAAATCGGTGTAAAAAGCGTCTTTTTCCTTCGAATGAAAGGTTGCGGGTTTGGAGATAGGACGTTTTTGTCACAATAACAAAAGCGATGGCAGTTTAGCAGTGCATTGTCAGTCTGAACATGCATGTGAAAGAAAAAGAGCAGATAATCCATGCCATGACTGCCAGTGTGGTCTTTCAGGATAACTGTTTTACTATGCTCTTTAAATGATAACTTTGTTGTTCAAAAGTGACAAAAACATGCAGAGGTTAACAATGACTTTTTAAGTTTAGGCCATAAAATGATAAAAAAACAAAACAAAAAAACCAACAAAAACAATCTGGCCCACCTGTTGCGAAGCAGTGTTACTGGTTACATCCACTGTTGCTTCCTAGTTATGTTGCCGGTTAATCACACATTAGTCCTTCTGTCCAGCCCCTGAAGTTCTATCCGGTGGGAGAACTTGCTTGTCAGTATCTACCTATCCACCACACAACCAACACATGTGATCAACAGATTAATGTATATGTGACTTTTCAGTGAGAGACTTTTCAGAAAGACTGAATATCTTCTATTGCATACTGTCCTGTAGCATCCTGGTTTATGGCAGCATGGACACTTCAGCCCAGTGTCTCCTGACCATCCGTAATGATGTAGGCTGCCCTGTCCTGTGTCTCAAACATGCTGCTAACTTCCTGTTTGCGGGCCTGCGTGACGGAACACTGCTCATCTACGAGAGACACAGTGGAGGTAGGAGGTATATATGACCAAGAGCATAATTCTTTTTTTAACCCTTAAACAGCAGGCTTGTTGCTTAGTAAGTAATATTAATGCCTTCACTACACACACAAACACACACACACACACACACACACACACACACAGAGACACAGACAGACGTGTATATATATTAGTGGTGGGCATAGATTAATTTTTTTAACGGCGTTAACGCGCGCGAGATTCCCCCCGACAGAGAGACTGAGACAGGTCTAAAACGTGACTGAAATATCAAGTAAAGTCACTGAAATATCAAGGTGAAATTCATCATAGCTTGCGTATTATAGAACAGCGTTACTCAAACTTATTTGTCCTGGGGACCAGTCAAGTCAGGCTTTGGGGCTGCAGGACCCTGCACATATGCCC
>JBBPDB010000134.1:10967749-10980094 GCA_037974465.1 Brachypetersius altus
CCCACCTCACAGGTGTGCCACATCAAGATGCTGATCTGACATCATGAGTAGTGCACAGGTGTACCTTATACTATATATGTGTGTGTCCACAAACCTCAGAAACCCTAAAAATCATGAAGATGCCTTTGGGTATCATACATTTCTGCCATGCCAACAAGCCTTTTGATTCATGGCTATTAATTGTATGACTAATATCTAGTAGCAGTTACTTGGATTAGAGATATACAAGATATACAGTACTAACAGCTGTTAAATTCCAGTTGCTCTGTTTCTCTCTGTGTGTGTCAAGTAGCATTTTGTTTTGGTTAGTGCTAAAGTCAGGTAACTGCCCTAAAATTAGACTAGAATAATGGATTCCTGGATTTCTGTGTATTCGTTGTTACAAAAATAAATGCACTTTGAACACAGCTGAAGATTTTTTAATGAAAGGATATGCTATAGTCCAAGTCTAGAAAACCAAGTGGTCAACTTCAAAAATAAGTTCACAACTTGCCAGTTACTAACACAACATATTAACAGGTTCCAAACAAGTTTGCTCTGCAAGACTTAATTTCTACAGTCTTCTGTTGTGTGGCATAAAAGAAAAGCCTCTTTGTTAATCCTTCCACTATGCACTTTTTAATTCTTCACACACTGCTAATGCAGCACACCTGACTGAGCTGATGAAGCCTTTAGGAGCATCTGAATGTGGGAATCAGGGGGATCTGATTAGAGCTGCAATAAAACCCTACAGGAGATAAACTCATTAACAGTCGGTTACTGCACACACTGTTGAGCCTGAAAGAACAAACTCATCATGCTTTTAACATTGTTACATATTTACAGACACAAGCAAATGTGCATGCAGTCTTGCATTCCGGAACTTACATTTAGCACATTGCAATCAATGCAATGAATGACTAGTATCAAGCCCTAGACTAGAGGAATTTCACTCTGAGAGGAAAGCGTGATAATCCCCTAAAACAACACACTGCGTGCCACTGATACCTGTTATACCTCATATTTCAGTGCTTGGTGTTTTGTTCTCTCTTCCTGGCTCGCCCTGTGGAGAGGCAAAGCCTTGTGATTACATGCTGTTTACAGTAACAGGCAGAGGATAAGTAGAGTGCATTAATCGACATCTCACACTGGGGAACCCAACTGCAGCCTCAGAAAGGTCAGTGTTTGAATAACACCGTGATCTTTTGGAGCAAAAGCATCACTACCAATGCTGTACATGTATAAGAGTGATCTCACACATTGTGGTCATGTAAACCATGCATGCTTAGACACAAGGCCTCCATATATAAAAACAGATAGACAGATACATACATACATACATACATACATACATACATACATACATACATCCATACACACATACACACATACATACATACATACAAAAATTCATATTTACTGGCACCCCAGAAAATTGTGATTAGTAACTTTAATCTCACTTTTAATTACATTTATTTGCATTTAATTATACATGTAAATTTGAGGGCAGGGCCTACACTTCACTTTGAAGGCAGGGCCTAGAGGATGTGACACCTTGTTTTTGTATGCACCCATTTAATCCATTTTTTGCAAATATTACAAAAACGAATGCTCTGAAAATCACTGCCCCCACCTTAAATTAACTCGGCTCCAGCTCTCCATCAACAAATAAGATATCTCTTTTACCCTCTATTGAGATATCGCAACCTAACATGCTACGACATGCCCTTGTTCTTGCAAAAACAGGTAAGCTCACTGTCACACACACTCAGCATCCTCTCAAAACCTAAGGGCCATTGGAGGCAGTCAGTTGGACAGTGTATTAGTGGTAAACATTGCTGCGAGACTGAAATAAAAAAGCCATCAGTGGGGAGTGAAGAGATGAGGGAGTTGGAGTAAAGAGAGCAGAACTCCTGCTGAAACTGTGTGAGTCTCCGCCACTCGACCACCCGCAGGATAAGGAGTCCAACCATGCCTAAGTTCCCCGCGCTACACCAAAAAGAGGACACACCAGGTACTGCTTGGGCCCATTAGAGCACTGAAAACACCATGTTAGGGTGGGTGTGGTTATGGGGATATTTGAAAAAGTATGATTTTAAATTTAAAAAATAGTGTATTACCCTCTGGATTTAAAAGTGTGTAAAGTGACAATCTGTCATTCGTGAACACACCACAGAACACAGTGTGGACAATGCATTTAACCCATTCAGCCAGGAACACAGGAGCAGTGTGTGGGAATGGTACCTTGCACAAGGGTAACTTAGTGTTGCCACTGGTGGTTCTAGGAATCGAACCCATGGGCTTCCAATTGTAGGGTCAACACCTTAACCACCAGACCACCAGCTGCGTGCTCTGTGTTTGAACTAGAGCAAGTTTTGTACTTGTTGGAAAAAGCCTTTATAAATGGCTCTGTACTGACTGTGTCTGTCAGATGTTATGAAAGGTGTAATGTACTATTTTGAACCCTGTCCTGCAGTAACAAAGGACCAAGTTACCATATATATATATCAATGTTCGTTAACTTGTCCTTGTGTTTTAATGTGCCTAGGGAAAAAGAGCTCCAGCCACAGCGGAAAAATACATTATTGGCTTACATTAACATGCCCCAAAACCACACTGGCCCACCAGGAATTCTTCTACTCACATTTTTTTCTGGCATTAAAACTACCCAAGAAAACCATTTTGGTCAAAAAGGGCAAATGTTAAACTACTTCCATTATAATTGATGATAAGTGAAACTGAAATGGAACATCTCAGAGTTGACGGTGTGTAATCACAATCAGATTGGTACATCACAATCTGTGCGTTTTAACACTCCCAACTTGCCGCTTTTGCCAGTTTGCTTAAGTCATTTGCTCTTTTTCAGGCTAAACTCGTCCCCAGGGAGAGCTACAGCCTAGAAATCAGAGATCCTACAGACAGGCAGCTGATTCAGTGAGGTTGCTTGGCCCTGTGAGCCGCGAGGCAAGAAGCGTGAGCGTTTTATTTGCCCAACAGAAGACCAACAACTATATGCCACTGCTGAATCGCATTTTGTTGCTGGGTATCTCACCGTCCCCCTCCTTTTTCCCTCAGCAGATGCGACAAATTTCCAAGGAACCATATTGCAGCGCCAGCGTTTTGCCTGACAAGTAGACCCGAACAGTGGCTACATGAGTATTTGCCCCCCTCCCTTTTTTTTCTAGTGGAACTTAAAAAAAACCTTTCTCAAGATATTCCTGCCAATTAACCCCACCCCGGGACAGATTTGCCTATCTCATGCCACAGCTTTGCACCCATAGTGCCTTGGGCTGCCGTCTCAGGTGTAATTTGCATGCCTGGTCAAGGCTAAACTGGGCCATGCGGAGGGATGCAGCTGAAGGTTCTTTTGTGTTTTATCTATCTACTCCTAAAAGCCCCTCTTTGTATTTGCATGCTTTTCATTTCCGCTGGCTTTGGCTGGTGAGGCTGATAAAAAAAAATAGGATAGTGATAAAAAACAAACAAAAAAGTAATAAAAAATAGAGGTGCCACGTGATTGGCCATGTAGCATAAACAAGGGAGTTGGGGTGGGTCTAAATATTAGGAAGGAGGGGTGTTCATTCTGTCAGTCAGCTATTGTAGATGCCCAGCTGTGGTCTTGGTCTTCTGGGACGATGCTAAAAATGGAAGAATGGTTGCCTGGCTAAAGCGAGGCAGACAGCAGTGTTTGTGGTGACCCACATATCATGGAGCTGTGATTTGTGGCTGGGGCTATTGGGGGTGTAATATTGACTGCTAGGGGAGCGTCAGGAATGTATTCTTTATAGAGGCTGTCTGAGCCTGGTGTAGTGTGAAACGTTGCAGCTTCCACATGAAGAAAAAGTTGAGTGCTGAATTCCAGTAGCTTTTGTCTAATTGACAGGTCTATCGCTTGTCTGACTCTGTATATTGCGTCACGGCTGGCTCCAACGGCGGCTAAATCGTTCATTTAATGGCCATTAATCTTGTAAAAATAAATGAAAAGTTTCACCTTGCTGATCATCTCCCGGGAAGACATCCATGGCATGGCCTTTACTGAGTAGCCATGTTGAATAGGCTACTTACCATCCTGTGTAATATTTATCTCCGGTTCCAGCCACTGCAAAATGGCTGCACATAAACGGGGGGGGGGTTATCTTTATGAGCCAATCCTGACGTGTGCACTAGTGTTCTCTTTTTGTCACCAGAGCCCCGATTTATCTGCGTCCTGACAGTGTTGCAGAGCAGATAAAGCATCAGATTTCCTGCCTGAAACAGTGTTTGAAGAAGAGTATGAGTGTGTATGGATCCCTCAGCCTCCTTCTGCTTACCTTCGGAAAGATAAACTCAGCACTTTTACACACTATTATTCCTCCGACCTTCATTGTGGTTTATTTCATGATAATGTTTAGGCCTTTGAAGGTTGACCTTCGCTTCATATATCACTTGTTGTAACTCATTTTCTTCCGCCCCACCAGGGCTTCCACACACAAGATAAAACATCCTTTTATGCCATGCTGTGAATTCAGTCACTTTTTTATGCAGACATTCTGCCCATTACTCTAACGATACAAAAACCCAAGCATCCATAGAAAGGTCCATTGAGTTGTCCTGTGTCTCTACTTATTTTGGACTTATTCCAGCTTTGCACTGGCCTTCTAAAATGCTTAGCTTTTCAAACAAGTTTTTTCATGATAAAATAATTTAATAATGATAAGGACAACTTTCCACTTAGGGATCAGTAATGTATCCATTTATCTATTCACTCATATATCACTCATCCCATTCATCGCTCCATATACAAATACATTAATCTTTCTATTCACTTATATTTACTATATCCCTCCATCTGTCCGTCCATCTGTTTCTCCATCTAGCCACCTGTCCATCTGTCCATCCAATCATTTGTCCATCTTATCATTTTGTTCCAGCTCTGATTCTCCTTTGTGAATTAGTTCCTAACACTTACTAACACAAATAAACAACTTCTCTGTAAAAGACACATAACTGCTATCTAACTGTCTGCCTGTGTGTCGGTCTATCTATGTATCTGTCTATCTGTCTGTCTATCTATGACAAAATGTCTGCAATTACACATTCATTTTAGTAAATAAAAGAAATGTGTATTACATTTGAGAATACTGATGCAGTAAAATAATAAAAATCATACAGAATGAACAGAAATGAAAAAATGTTTAAATACCAAATCATTCTGAAAGATTAGTACTTTTGTATTATTATAAAACTGGATACTTGCACTTACACTTCCAAAAAAATAATTTTTAGAACTGCTTGTACTGCTTTTGAATGTAAGATCTAGGCATTCCTGGAAAATCTGTAGCCGCGAAAAGAAGGAAACAAAGTTGAATTGTTTCATCGCGGACAAAAGTAATGGGACACAGCAGCGAGGTGAACGGTTTTCAGGTCGTTGGAAAGAGTGCGCGATAAGTCTCAAGTCATTGTTTGCGCGACTTAAGTGTGACTCAACTCCGACTCTCAGACTTGAGTCCCCATCTCTGTTTAGCACCACCACTGGGTTCCTGAGCAAGACCCTTATCCCAAAGTTGCTCCAGGGAGATAGCCCAAGGGGAGTTGCTATGGATAAAAGCATCTGATGTAAATGTAAATATGTATGGTCCGTTCTTGGCCTTGGAATCAAATATTAAGGACTTGAACTTAATGCGAGGGAGCCAGTGAAGGTTCCTTAGTAAAAGTGTGGTATGTGTGAACTTTGGAACATTGAAGACTAACCTCTCAGCTTTATTCTGAATCAGCTGAAGTGGTTTTGTTACCTTCAGTGTAAGGCCAGCCAGTAGAGAGTTGCAATAACCCAGTTTGAAGATGACCAGAGACTAGATAAGTATCTGTGTAGCTTTCATTGTGAGCAAGTGTCCTATTTTTCTGATGTTGTAGAGAAAGAATCTGCATGTGATAGTCTTCCAGAAAAGTTTAATTAGTTATTGCAACCTGGTGTTCATTGTGGTGTAAGTAACACCACTCAATGCCAAAAAGCAAGCTTGGACAAGACTCCCAGTGCTAAATTTATCATCACAGGTGATACACAAAGTCAGAGGGCAGGCACTACTCTCTAGGCTGTGTTGGAGGTGCTTAAAAGTCAAAGATCTGACACTCAGGCATCTCTGCCTGGGCTGTTCAGCACCTGGGACAGCGACAGTGACAGCACTGCTCTGCAGAAAGGGAGAGTTGCAGCTGACGGTTATTCGGTTGTCACCTTCAATGAACAGAGCAGTGGGTATAAAAAGGCGAATATAGAAGCACGGGGGGTTGATGTGGTTCCAAGGTTGCTGTGACGTCTCCCATCTCTGCCCTACAGATTTGAGCATGGAGGACTTAGCGCCCACAAATAGCTCTGTTGGTGCAGACCCGAAAGCTGCTGGACCCTGATCCCAAAGAGCCCACTGTGACCCGGACCAACTCAATCTTCCCCATCCTGCACTATCCAAGCCCACCTCCCCACTGCAAGACACCATCACTCACCTTCACTTTCCCTCACTTTGTTGAACTTTGTAATAAATTGCACTTGCACTCTCAGAGTCGATGATTCTGCCCTCCATGACTGGCAATGCCCATGGGAAAAATAAAGACTTGCATCATTTTTTGCGGGTGTGTGTCTATGTAAAATGTGCATGTGCCCATTTTTTTACACTATTGACCACACTTGATTCAAAATACCAAACCAAAAATTAAAAGAATATAAATGTAAATAAGTTATTGTACCTTGGAAATGTTAAACTACAAAACAATTGCAACCATTTAAATTGTAATGTTAGGTGCATAATGTGTACACATGTGAACTCTGTTTCATCCCATCAGAAACTGAATCAGGAGTGAAGCTGCTGGAATACAGCACATAGAAAGGCTCCTATACAAACACTAGCATTTACAACACATGGAGGCATTTGTTATTTTTTGTACACCTCACACTAAAAGAATAGCAACACACACTAAAAGAAAAGCACACTCACAGCCGAAACTGTACAAACGGTGAACAGAAAAAAAGGGTAAAAGTGCTCTCATTTTTTTTATATGGCTGTTTAGGTGTGTGTGTTTGTGTGTGTGTGTCTAAATTTTTGGCAGGAAGTGTAACTAGCAAGTATTTCATCAGAGTAACAGAAAGACTCCCTGCTCTTCTCTCTGAGAGCAAATCCAGTGTTCATGTTCATGTGCTGGGTTGCCTTGGTGAGACACTGTCTCCGGCCTATTCAGAATCAGCAATGGAATCTCTCTGAGCCTCAACCTGACAAATGCGACATGTTACCTTGCCATTTATTTTCTGTGGCCCTTGTGTGACAAATGCACTTCAAGCTAAGATGCCGCTGAGTGCATGTTAATGGAGGGGTTTTTTTTATGGCTCGGACTGTCCTTCCCTCACCCGCTCTGAGACATGCATACTGATGGAGGAGCTCATTCCATGGAGGCAAGGTCAATCTGGTGAAACGGAGGGGCTAAGTGAAATTGACACTGTTTTGGAATTGGGACATCAAACGCATTCCCCAGCGTCTTGTATGTAGAAGCAGTTTTCTTTTCAGGCCTGCGAGGCAGAACCTAACACTGTGCTGAGGAATACGTTATCTGAGCAATAATTCAGTTCTAATGTGGACAACATGACAGTGGGAGAGAGACCACTGAATCACTGAAAACACAGTGCCCTAAAGAGCTGCGGCTCGCTTGCCTCGCATACAGTAACGATGTCCTGCGGACATCCCAGTTTATTTGGGAAAAAACTTGCTTTATTATGCGGCTCGTTGTTTATTCAGGGAAGCCTACTAAAGGTGCCTGGGGGTGCAGCAGCTGTAATTAGGAAAATGAGTATACAGGTGCATGGTTAGGATGACAGTCGGCACTCTGCATTCTTTTAAACAGCATGGATTCACATCACACTATTCTATATCAGATCTTATACCTAAAAGATGTAAATCTCTGATCTGACAAGAAAATGATCCGCTTCATGATTGCATCAAGACTCGTTAGCAAATTAATTACGAATCATTTGCAATTATTTAAATCATTCAGTGCTTCAAGAAATCTCACATTTCACCGTGTTTGCCAATGACTCTATAACATTATAGAGTAGCTGACATCAACCCTAACCAACACCTTTGGGATGAACTGGAACGGAGCCAGGCCTTCACATCCAATATCAGTATCTGACCTCATAAATGCTCCACAAAATGAATGGGCACAAATTCCCACAGAAACTCCAAAATCTTGTGGAAGAAGAGTGGAATCTTTTACAGCTGTAAATGGAGACCAACTCCATATTGATGTCTGTGTATTTGAATGAAATAACATTAATGTCCCTGTTGGTGTAATGGTCAGGCCTCCCAATACTTTTGTCCATACAGTGTAGTGAGCCAATCTGTCATCCACATATGGACACTATTACCACATGGCTAACTAATGTTGTGTTGTGTCACAAGCTTGTGAATTTTCAGGCCTGATGCAGAATCGACTCAGATTTGTTCCTTCTCAGGTTAAAACAACAGGTGTTGAATTCTTCCCACTGATAAGCCCTTTCTTTTTACTGCAGACCCATCCTGATGCCTAATTTGTGAGGGAGATCAAAGCAGTGGTTAGTGCCTGATGAGGTTGTAAATAATCGTCACTGTTTTTAAAAAAGCCACCATGTTCAGTTCAAGCTGCGCGCTTGAATCACCAGCTTTTCATTATTTAAGGATCAATCAGTGCATTGCTCCCGCTGGGCAGTGCCACTTTGTAATACAGTGTGACAAATGTTTTCCCACCAGATGGGACATAATACTAAATAGCATTTAAAAAAAAAAAGAAATGATGCTTCTGCATAATGTGAATTAATTATCAGTTTTGCTGAATGATCTTTTTTTTTCTTGTGGAATATTCTGTATAGTCAGTCTTACTGTCTTTGGTGTTTTTCCATCGAAAACAGCACAAAAATAACTGTTTTTAATAATGCCTTTAAGTCAATGTGTCCCTCAAGACATATGGCTTTAAATAAAAAAACGAGACGCTTTGTAGCTAACCTCTCTGAACCGTAGGAGGCCTGAGAGCAAATTGTGTTTCATAGCCTAAACAAGATAATCCTTTGAGAGGTCTAGATCCAAAGTGCCATGCTGAGCACTGTCATCAGTTAAGCGGTCATTTATACACAGAGAACTATGTGCTGCTAATCGGACAACAGTCCTCTGTGTTCGACATGCCCTCTTTTGGTTGAAAGCACTGACCTCCCTTTTAACAAGAGCCTTTCATGCTGACACGCCAGTTATTTGATTGTCGCTTTCATTGCGTTTTCAGTACCAAGGCAAAAAGCTACATTGCATGCATTTTTCAGTTTCATTATTTTTTAAATAGTCATTCATACATAGGACCCTCCTGGGAGCAAGGACTCATTAGGACTCTGTGCCCTAAGGAGTTGGACATTGTACATACATACACGCCTGCTCAGCATCAGCATAAAGATATTTTTATGCAATGATTCTACTGCTGAATCAGGTTACTAAATACAAATTGAAATGTGAATGTAATTTGCAAATCTTGTACTGTGCTCCCAAAAAGAAACTTTAAAAAATGGTAAAAAACTAATAAATTGTCCAGTCAGGTGGTTGTCCCTCCAAAGCTGCTGGTGTTGTCAATCATGTTGCAGTATTAGACAACACAAATTATTTTTAGCATGATTGCATCAGTGTTCACTTAAGTTTTATTTATATTATTATTTTATAGCTGGAATTTGGTGCCTCTTCTAATCCTAAGGTTTTTGAAAAAATGGCATGGTTCTAACATTAAAATCTCATATAATATAGATGTCTCCAAACACTAATTTTATGGCAACCATGCATGCACACTTTACACTTTCTTGTAGAAATGCATCAGGTTTGGGCTCTTTTTTACACTCTACACACTGTACAACTGAATACGTTAAGATTTTTTTTTTTGAAAAGTTGCTTTTTATTTTGAATAGTTATGCTATTGGGATGGATTAGATCATTTACAGTCAGTTAACTCATATCAGAAGAATGAATACACTGGGTTGCACTATCGCCTTACAACAAGAATGCCAGGGGTCCAATTCACATTTCTGTGCAATTCTGTTGCATGCTGTCCCAGTGTCTGCATGGGTTTCCACCAGGTACTCTGGTTTTCTCCCACATTCCAAAGACACATCAGGTGGATTGACCTCATTTCCTGCCACCTTTGTTTATCCTTGGTGTCAATGTGTTTGTCTGTGTGTTTACGCTGAGATGTCCAGAACCCAGGTGACCTGTTCAGGGTGTTTCTCCATCTTTTGGCTTATGACCACTGAGACAGGCTCCAGCACCCCCAACAAACCTGGTTAAGCAAATGTGTTTCAGATAACGGGTGAAGTATATTTATATGCTAGAAGTGTACAATAGCTCACCCTTTGCTATATTTCATGTTTTGGAACCATTAATGATGATCTAAACTTCCCACGGTATATGTCAAGGATGAAAATACAGCCACCATCACTTTTTGTAAGCCTTTTCAAGGGTTGTTAACTGCTACACCTTAGCTACATGATCAAATTCACCTTTTGAATTAAAATCCAGTGGCTCAGCAGTCAGTTGCGTCCTTCACCTCCTCTAAATGAGTAAGGGAAGAAATCCATTCAGCATTGATCCTGCCCTCCAGGTCGTACAGGTTAAGTTCTTGACCAATGGGTCAGGCAACAGTGGAAAAACAAACTAACAACACCTTGTAATCAAGTCTCAGGCTACTTGACTACACAATCAATGCCACCTTGACTGCCTGTTTTCACATATCAGTGTCGCAGGACTCCACTGGCATGAAGACTCTGAACTGTCCTTGGCTATTCTCGGAGCTACTATCTGTGGGTCAGTTCAGAAATGGATAGAAAAAACACTGGGAACTCCCATAGGGTGGGATGGACAGATTTAGATGGTCTTAATGTCTGTGACAATTTCCAAGCAAGTAACTGCACTTATAAAGAGCATCTGCAAATGTTTTGCAGCTTCATTCGACCAGCACATTACAGTTCATAACTCAGCTATCCAAGTACCACGTAAAGCAATAACTCTGCCGTAAAGTGAAGCAAACAAAAATGCAGAAACGAGAATGGCATAGAATAAAAATGCAAATGAGAATAGAGGATGTGAGGGTTATTTGTTTATTTATTTTGTGCTGGCTTAAATACATACCATCCTTATTTATAGCCTCTATAAACACTCTCTAATGACTGATTTCTGTCAAGTAGGGAGGAAGTTGGGCCCCTCCCATCACTGTTTACATTTATTGTAAGGTTCAGCAAATTTATGAGCTGACCTCATTTCCTGCCACATTTGTTTATCTGATGGTTTTCACTTCAAATAATTGCAACTTGACTCGCATCTCTAATTTCCCATTTGCTAATAGCAAAGACTCACAGACAGAATGTGGCAGGTGTCAGGGGAAATGTGTTTCTGCATAATGTTGTAGGACAGAGAACAGGGATTATCATGTTAGTCATGTAAAGGGCCTTTAATATTTTCATGGGAAAAGTAAGTGAAGTGTAGGTCTGTCACTATCAATTACAACCGTCAGCCACCACATTAAAAACAACTGACAGGTGAAGTGCATAATATTGATTATCCTCTAACAATGGCACCTGTCAAGGGCTGGGGTATATTGAGCAGCAACTAAACAGTCAGTTCCTAAAGTTGATGTGTTGGAAGCAGAAAAAACAGGCAAGCATGGGAACAGGATTTGAATGATTAAGACAAGACAAAGACAGTCCTTCATAGCAAAGGCCTTTTTCAGCAAGATAATGCTCCCTGCCACACCACATAAATTGGTCTGGAACGGTTAAAGAAACATGACAAAGAGAGACATGGCCTCCAAATTATGCAGATCTCAATTCGATGCGATGCAGTGAAGTAAGGAGGTGGGTGCATCATGATGTGAGGGTGCTTCATCATAAAGAATAATGATAAACACAATAAACATCAACGGATATATGTTCCAGGAGATATTAAGGAGAAATGTAACCTCACAAACAGGGTAAACAGGGTAAACAAACAGGGTAAAGGAGGGAGATTTGAATGTACCCCTCTATACATGCATTCACGAACAGAGTAGCAGTATAAACACCACACGGCTTAGTTACAGAAGCAGCATCTTATACAACTACCTTCTGATTATTAACTAAGACTCACATTAATATTTTAATGAATACATGTTTAAATGAACATGGCTGTAGGCAATTTGGAGTAATCTATGTGATTTAATAAATATTACAGTGAAGATAAAGATGAAAAGTAGGGCTGTCAGTAGATTAAAATATTTAATCGCGATTAATCTTATGTTTGCCATAGTTAACTCGCGATTAATCGCACCTTTAAGTCTGTACTAAATATACTGTTTTTAATACTCTTATCA
>JBBPDB010000134.1:10994104-11005502 GCA_037974465.1 Brachypetersius altus
CTAAATCAGAACATGCCCCCACACCCCTCATAACATTACTATAACGGACTGAAACAGGACCCCATATCATATCCAATGTCATATTTCAGAATATTGACTGCCATGTTTCATATCTTATCTGATTTATTATTACATCACATGCTGCTTCACTACAGCTTACATTAATCTGGTCACTGTTTTCACTGTTTATACATTACTCTGGTCACTCTGTTAAATTACCCTGCTTACATTACTCAGGTCACTTCACTCTGTTTTATATTGCTGTGCTATTATGGCACAATGCACTTTGACATTCCATTTGCACAATGTACATATTGCTGCTACATTTATGTATATAAATACATATTAAAAAAATCAGTCTACATATTTCACTTGACTGGGGGTGCTCCTCGTTTAAGTTGCTTACTTTAGATTTATATATTTTTTAGAGAATATAAAAATTTACTTACGTCTATACTTCTATTTACTTATACTCATTCTTTATTTTATTTGGGTTTCAGAAAATGTCCAGATTTTTTATTTATAATTTACTTATTGTTTTAACGTTTGCACAGTCAGTAAGGAGCGGTTCAGGATTCATTTCACTGTAGGTTGTACTTGTATGACTGTATGTGACAAATAAAGAATCTTGAATCTTGATTAGACAGCATGAATACAGGTGATTATTCGAAAACGCAGGATTAGCTTCCACTGCTATGCAGACAATAAACAGCTTTATATCTCTGTAAATTAAATAAAATTGGGGACTGCATTAAAAATATAAAAGACTGGATGTCACAAAACTTCCTCTTACTCATCACAGATAAAACTGAAGTCCTTCTTCTAGGTCTTCTAGAAACAAACTTTCAGGTCTAATGGTTCCTCAGTCTCTCCAGCGTTAACTGTAAAAAACCTTGGTGTCACTATGGATTGCTAAGTTAAAAATTATTACTCCATGATGCAGAAAAACTAGTTCATGCCTCTTGTCAGGCTGCCCCAACTAAAACCTAAACAAGTCCAGAATGCGGCAGCCAGAGTCCTCACTAGAACCAGGAAATTTAACCACATTAGCCCAATGTTATCCAGACTTCACAGGCTTCCGATCAAATTTCATATTGACTACAAAAGTCTACTAATGGCATATGAATGGCCTCACATTACCTCAGTGAACTTATGACTTACTATGAACCTCCGTGGTCGCTCAGATTTCAAGGTGCTGACTACTTACATGTTCCCAGAATTATGAAAGCTTTATCAGGGCATTCTCATATATAGCCCCAAGCTCTGGAATGCTATACCTGTCACGTACCCATCCTGTTGTCGTGTGAAAGAGGAGAGAGCACCAGGGGAAACCGCCATGCTGTTGAGGTTTTTATTTAACAGAACTGAAAACAGGCTCGAGGGCCATACAGGGCAAAACAGGATCACGGACTAGACAGGAGTACTAACAGACAACAAGGAGAGGGGTTGACACATAGGACAACGAAATGACAATATAATACCACCGTGTCTTCACAAGACATGGTGCAGGCTTATATACGGGACAGACAGGGGACCAGAACCAATGGGAGACAGGAGGTGATTACACAGGAGCATACATCAGGTGCAGGGGATTAACAGGACTGGAACTAGACACAGGTGGGAAGGGCCAGACAGGGACAAGGGGGACCCCTAGTGGGTCTACAAGGGAACAACTGGGAAACAGAACCACACTAGGACAGGGTAAACATGACACACCAAGAACAAGACTGACAAGGACCCAAGGGAAGACAAAACAGGCACAAGGACCAGAGACAGAGTAAGGCAGGGACACAGGTTGAGCTGGGAACACAGGGCATGGGTCTGGCACGGGGAGGACAGGCAGGAACAGGCTGAGGTGAAGACAGAGACTGGGACCTGGAGGGCACAGGGACAGAGCGAGAGAGAGAGGGACACATCAGGCAAGAGGGGGACAGAGCAGGGACAGAGAGGGACACATCAGGCAGGAGGGGGATAGAGCAGGGACACAGCAGGGACAGAGAGAGGGACACATCAGGCAGGAGGGGGACAGAGCAGGGCAAGGAGACATGAAGGGAAAATGTGGACACAGAACAGGCACACAGGACAGACTCCTAGAAAGTAAACAGAAGGCATAACGAGAACAGAGGGTCTTCAGCGGACGCTGGTATACAGAAAACCATGAACAGAAAACCAAAACACATGGCACGGCTACATCAGCCCAAGCCGTGACAATACCAAACAACATTCGGGACTCAGACACAGTCTCAGTTTTTAAGTCCAGACTGAAAACATACTTGTTTAGTCAGGCCTTTTGTATTTAATTTTTCTTGTTAGATGAAGTGTAGAGCTGGGAGGTGGTGGGCACAGAAAATTCAAGTAAACTGGGACACTGGTGTTGTCACCCCACCACTCCTCACTCAGGTTTGTGACAGTAGAGTGGAGGTGCCTTTGTCTCAGGGCCCTCTCAAGCCCATCATACCTCTTGGTTCTGCCCTTTCTAGCTAGGCTGCTTTAGCGAGATATGCCTGAGTCATAACTTGCACTCCTCACAAATATAAACAATCCTCTGCAAATTTAAACAGAACTAACTCTCTCCTCTGTTTTCTCCGAGGGGAACTGCTGCACATATGCCGAAAATTCTCTGTGGAAAAATTACCCTTGACTCATCCTGGCTACACTCGGGCCCTTCCCCAAGCTGGGGCAGCCACTTCCTAAAGCTCCGGATCCTGATGTTTATGGACTACAGACTCCGTTTCTCTTCCAACAATATTTAACTCTCTGGACACTTTGTGAAACCAACTGTGTTAGCCATATAGGGCCTATCTGTCTATAATCTTGTTCATCAAGGCCCCCTCTTGTTGTTTATTCCCATAAAGATTGCCGTTCCTTTCTCTCTGGGTCGACCCGAGTCTTGGTTCCTCCGAGATTTTTTCCTTCAGCTGAGGAAGTTTTTTCATGCCTCGGTCGCCTTTGGCTTACTCACTAGGGGCTTGGACCTGGACTTTGTAAAGCTGTTTTGTGACACCCTAGTTGTAAAAAGCACTGTATAAATAAAATAGAATTGAATTGAATTGAAGTTACACCTGAAAGATAGACGGAATGAAGAGATGGAAAACGTTGCATGATACATGTAAAAGTCAACTGTGGGCTTGTCAAGTGCTCCTGTGCTGGACACTATCTCCTGGTACTGACACTGTCCAAGGTTACATCTTTTCAACAGGACACACCGGTAATTGGAACTGCCAGCCTGAACCTCAGCTCTGGTCGCATTGATGTGTGCACAGACAACACTTCTGTATGAGCTCTGTAGTGAGATATGAGATTTGATTTATTTTTCCTGCTCAATATTATAACTACAATAAACAGTAGGCATAACCCTTGTTTTGCAGTCTACTAAAATTGAGCTTATCTCAGTAGTACTTGTCACAGTGGTGACTTTCTCCTTGTTTCTACATGTGTACAAGCGGTAAAAATTTTTATTGTATTCAGATTGTGTCTACATGTATGCTGTATGTCCAAAACCTTGTAGACACCTGCTCCAACAATTTTTTTCCAAGTCAAGGGCATATATATATATAAAAATTATATTTGTCTGAATAATTTAGCACAAAAATGCATGAAAATTTATTTATTGCAATGAAAAAAGCAGAAAAGAAATGTGGAGGCTATCTGCAGTTTACGCGAATGTGCAGGAGTTTCTGCAAGCAATTATTAGTTCGGTTCTAAGAAAACATCCACAAACTCTGTATAAACATAATCAGCGTTACTGTAGGATCCCACAGTCTCAAGTTTTGGGCCTAATTATTAATGTGGATGATTTTTGTTTGTCACTCACACAAATAATCTATTGATAATCATCCATTAGTGTTTTATTTTAGTTATTTGCTAATTATGGATATTTACATTAGGCTTGTTGTTGTTTATGTCATTATTGTTGAATTAACTAAGACTCTCAAATACACAGTTTTCTCCTGCCCATGCTGTTTGTGCTTTGTACTGATGAGTAGTCAACTACAGAACCTTTTCGAATGGAATTAGTTTTACAAATGAGGGTGGGCTAATATAATTTCACCACAGGGCATCTGTAATGCTGATGATTAATTTGCATGGGATAAGAAATCTTCATATAAATGATAACGATGGGATTGGTTAATCAATTTACACACTGACCCCACACAGAAAGCCCCTTACATTATGTCTTGTGCTGCACATTGGTAGGAAGTATTCAGATAGATAATTTAACTGTGATTTTTTTATGAATGTTGTATCCTTGGCACTGGCATAAATGATCAGCTTCACTGCATACAGTCAAGGTTTTGTGTTTAATTCCTGGAAGTATAGCGTCCTTGAGAAAGGACAGTGTATATTGGCTTGATATGGGCTACAGAGAATATAAGTAAATAAGTCAGTACGTGAATGTTCTGTGGGCCATCTATAGTTGCCCTGCTGTCAGGTTTTGTTTACAGTCATGGGGTTTGTTGCAGGAGCTGAAGTTCAATTGATTGGTCTGTGTGTGAACATCAATTGTAATTGATCTGGGGTATTGTTTGTTTATTGATTGGTTGGGAGGATGGAAGGTGATCTCTGAGTAATAGTTTGTCTTTGTACTGAAAAAAGTAATACCTTGATTTAAATATGTACATTTCCACATAATATAAGACAAACCTTTATTAGTTCTACTGTTAGGGCTCTAACAGTAGAACTGTTAAATGTCAAGGGACGGCCGCTAGAGGCTGTCCTGGGGTTATGTGTCTTGGTTATATTGTGTGTGTCTTTTATTTTGACACCCCAAGTACACCTGGGAGTGAATTGATTCCAGCTGCAGGGTCAATCTGGTCAAGTTCAAGTTATGTGCACCTTGTTCATCAAAGTGAGAAATTTGGACACATCAGTACAATATTATCTTTTAGTTTACTTACTTTGGGAATAACTGATGTAGTTTCATGCATATGTAAATATGAATTGGGTGCATTCAAGGCAACACTTTTTACAGTGCAGTAAGAGGGAGTCACAAATTGCAAACCTCAAATGTGTACTTTTAAAGACCACTGTCGGCTACAGAGCCAAATTTGCTGGAAGGGATTTGTATCTACAGTTAGAGAGTCCTCTTTAGAGGAGACTCCATTCAAAGAGAGGGGAACCATCCATTCCTGTGGCTTGATTTGGTCTTAACCTTCAGGAGGCCAGGCTATCCCTGTACTGAGTAGTATTCTCCACAAAAAAAAAACCCAATGGGATTTAAATTGGGCTATTAAGTCACGTCAAGTAGGTTTACTGTCATTTCAGCCATGTACACAGAATTGCAGTCATGTACACAGTTTTTTTTCTTCACAGTGCAAGAACAAACTGGAGAGCAACAATACAACAGTTTGCTGTGTATATGAACTGTGCTTGGAGAAATAAATAAGTTCAGTTCAGAGGAGTATATATATGTGTGTGTGTGTGTGTGTGTGTGTGTGTGAGTACAGTTCATGTTTTAGTTCTGATTGCTGTGTCTGATGGCTTAGGGAGAAACAGTTTCCTGGTTTCCTGCTCTGTTAGTGGAAGCTTGTATGCTATGGGACCTTTTGCCAGATAGCAGAAGGGATAAGAAGGTGTGTGAGGTGTGTGTGTTGTCATCCACAATGCTGTTGGCTTTGCAGATGCAGATTGTAATGTAAATGTCCTTTACAGTGGGGGGAGAAACACTCAGCTGCCCTTACTATCCTCTGTAAGGTCTTGTGATCAGAAACTGAACAATTCCCGTACTAAACCTTGATGCAGCTCTCCTTAGTCCCTTTGCAGAGAAAAAGGGGGAGGTGCAAGCTCCTTAGTTTCGATGGATCTCATGTTGAGGGTCCATGTTAGGTTCTCAACAATGTGAACACCAAGAAACTTGGTGCTCTGGATGATCTCCACAGAGGAGCCATTGATGTTGAGTTATCGTGTTGTGCCCTCCTAAGGTCAATAACAGTTTCTTATGTTTTGTTCACATTCAGAGACAAGCTGTTAACTCTGCACCAGTCCCTTAGCTGTTGCACCTTCTCTCCATATGTAACTCAAACATTTCCACTGATCAAACTCACCACAATTATGATGATATGGTTTGAGCTATGCACAGTTGTGGGTCAGCTGTATGAACATGAGGGCTGAGGACACAGCCCTGGGGGCCCCTATTCTTAGTGTGGTGGTATCCCAATCATGTGATATCCCAGTCAGCAAGACCAGGATCAAGTTGCAGAGGGAATGGTTCAGGCCCAGCAGTCTCAGCTTCCCAACCAGATGCTGAGGAATGAACAGCATTCACACATACAGTACATGTCCCTTTTGTCCAGGTGGGCTAGAACCAGTTGCAGAGTGGAGATGATATTATCCATTGAGCATTTGGGATGATATGCAAATTGCACAGGGTCCAGTGAGGGGGCAGCTGTGATTTTATGTGCCTCATGAAGAGCCTCTTGAAGCACTTCATGATGATGGGTGTGAGTACGATGGGACAAGAGGATAGTCATTGAGGCAGGACACTGATGACTTCTTTGGCATGGGAATGATGGTAGTGGCTTTGAAGCACTGGTACTTCGAGAAATACTGAAGATGTCTGTGAGAACATCTGACAGCTCTAAGCACATGACCAGGAATGTTGTCTGGTCTGGCAGCCTTCCATAGGTTGATCAGCCATGGTCAGACAGAGGACCCGGTCATTTGTGGTCTTCCTAGTGGCCATGTCATTTTGTGCTTTAAACCATGCATAGAAGTGATTCAGGACATCTGGAAGGGTGGCCTAGCCGTCACAGGGGGCTTGAGATGCCCGGATGCCCTGCCACATTCACTGTGCATCCCCAGTGTTTGGAAGTAGTCATGGATTTTCTGGGCATGTGCACTTTACTGTCATGATGGTTCAGGACACATCCGCAGTCATCCAAATACTCTGGAGCAGCCATACATTAGCCTAAGGTCACTATGCCTACTGAACAGCAGAGAAAGGTCCATATGTAGCCTTCATTTGGTCCTCCAAAACTGACATAGGATAAGGGGCATGCCGATGTCAGGGGACATTCCATTCTTGTAGCTTGATTTAATCATAATTTCCATGCGTCCAGACTGGAGGGCTGAGGCTGTAGTGGAGAAGCTCATACATCAGTTCTGTGAGACCATCATCTACATACTGCAGTGTGATGCTGGAGTAAATTTAAATATATAGAGTGGTGGTCGACTCCTGTTTTACTAATGTGTTGCTGTTAAAATGCATCAAATATAAAAAGCAAAATGTTGTGAATTATAAAGTATCAACATGCTGTGTTTGCATATTACCAGGGAAGAGGATAACATTAGGAAAGTTTAGAACAATGAAACTTATCTATTGTTCACACACTGTAGCATTTCACTTCCCTGATTTATCAGTGAAATGATGAAGTGAGCTGTCAAATTACTAGTTGCACTTGAATGTTTAAATATTGATTTTGACCCATCACTTTCCTAAACTAATAAAACAGCCACAATATATTTCACAGCCACACTCCACCTACACACTCACCCGCACATTTTTAATCTATGATGAGAACAAATGACAATTTTGTAATTCAGATTTATATCTATATCTGGATATCATTTACATGCTCGGACTAGAGGTACATCAGCCTCTTGTTAGTCAAACTGCGAATTGCAAACTTTTGAGGGTGATATTGTTTGTAGTTCCACAGAAGTGGTCATTTGTTAACAAGTTAAACAAGGTGGATGCCAAAAGTAACTTTTCATTCATTTGAGGGGAAGGGCATTGTCCTACCTGTCCATTTTTACCAGCCACACCTGCCTTTCACCCATTCAATATGACGGTATTGAAAAATATATGTTTTTAAGTGTTTTATTCAACAACCCAAACCTTTTTCCTTGTTATATATTGTGAACTACATTCAAAATGCATTAATAACTGCTTTGCCATAAGATCTCAAATGGAATGCTACAGTTTGTGAACTACAGATATGCTTTATTGTTTTAAACCCCATCATTAATAAAATGGCAACATAAGATGTAGATTTGTTATTATTACACCCAGCCTCTTGATAACTATTTCAAAACTATAGCATTACAATTTAATGTGATAGATTGCTCTGAATAGGTCTTATGTTGCTGAAAATATTGATTTCAGATTTTAAAACAACTCAAAAGGGCACCATATGGAAATATGCGTTTGTTTTGTTTTGTTTTTTCTTTTTTGCCCCCTAGCTGTCACATGGATGGATGGGAAGCATGCACATGGAATAAAAAAGAAGTGGTGGGACGAAAGGGGCTAGGCACTTAATTGTAATTTAGGTATGGATTTTCAATTAGATCCTGTGTGGTTTCGGACTTTGGAGCAGCTAATTTGCACTGCAGAGGTGGCAGTGTAAACCCTTCCACTGTGACAATCTGACAGGCATACTGCAGTCGGTTGAACCCAACAGCTGACATCCAAGCGACTGGACATTGGCAGATACAGATGACAGATACAGCTCATATCAAACTCAGCCAGTGATGGAGAACAGCGCAGATATCACCGAGAAAATCACAGAGACAACAGAGGAGAGGGGGCTGGGGGACCATCTTCCATTGGCTGGTTATATAAAAACAAATCAGTGTGGCAATACATGGCTGGTGTGATCCAAAAGCGACAGCTTTGGATGGCTTTGTTTGATGAGAATAAGTATACACACACAGCGCCGTGAGAATACATACCAGCCACTGCTTTGCTCCGTGACCTTTCTCCGAAGCGTCACATCCGTTGATGGAAATTGCTTTAAATCCTTCATCCACCTTAACCCATCTTGCCCACAAATGTGGCCCTGGCACGAATTATTTGTACATGCCCTTGGAGTAGATATGGGGAATGCATTATGCCGCCTCAGGACTGAGACCTATCACTCCATTTCCAATCCCTCGTGACCCCAGTGTCAGGAAGCATTACATGAGCCTCTCTGACAGAAGACATTCGGACATCATGAGTTCCAAAGGCATGGGCAGCAGTGCGTATCAATGGATTTGTTGGGCTAAGCCCAACTCATAAAAACAATA
Organism: Brachypetersius altus; assembly: GCA_037974465.1. Taxonomy (NCBI): domain Eukaryota; kingdom Metazoa; phylum Chordata; class Actinopteri; order Characiformes; family Alestidae; genus Brachypetersius; species Brachypetersius altus. The sequence goes on from JBBPDB010000134.1 coordinate 11,003,111, forward strand.
CCTAACCATTAAGGTCAGTGGGCCTTATTTTTATATAACTGACACTGGGAAAGACACTGAACAGTCAGAGGTGGATACGCTTTAAAAACAAAGAAACCTGATGGCCTTAATTAATTAAAGGAATATAAAATGCAGATCACTATTCTGTTATAATTAGAAGTTGTACAAAGTCACCAGACAACCAGGTTACTTACTTTAGCTCTCTATATAAAGTGCCCCTAATTACTGTCTAGCTATACATTAGCACAAAGAGTGCAACAACAATATAACTACACAGTTTAATGAACACTTAAGCTGGGCTTTTATTTCTAGGTAGCAACACTGAATCGATTGTTACAGTATAGAATTTTCCAAACCTATATTTAAAGTACTGCTGCATAAATGTAATAATGTAAAGAATGCTTCCAAAATACAATTCAAGTCGATGTGCAAAAGTTTATAGTAAAAAACTACTTAGGTCTGGAGGAACTTCAACAACTTCAGGCTGATTTCTTTGTAAAAAAAAAAAATATTACAAAAAAGTAACTTTGCAGGAAAATTATAATATGTCATTACATTTTAATGGAAGTTAATGGAAGATGATTTTATTCTCAGAAATTTTGGACCATTAATATGAGTAATACTGCTCTATTAATCATGAACCTAATGCAAAGTGTAAAATACAGCTAGCATTTTAAAATTAGAGAAAAAAGGGGAAAAAAGGAGATTTGGTCCAAGGTTTTGTTCCAACAGCGATGATGAGAACTCTTCATAAAGTGCTGTTCTCTCTTTGATTACTTTTGGCCTAAAATAATATGAAGTCTCAGAAGTGAGGGATGCAGGGCTTAATTTGAGACGTAACCTGCCAGATTCCGTGCCTCACATACTTCATATTAAATATATACTATATCTGCAAAAGTATTCGCTCACCTGCCTTTGAGCTTAAGTGACGTCCCATTCTTAATCCATAGTGTTTCATATGACGTCGGCCCACCCTTTGACCTTTTCTACTGAAGCACATTTGTGAGGTCAGACACTGAAGTTGGACGAAAAGGCCTGGATCGCAGTCTCAGCTCTAATTCATCCCAGAGGGTTGAGGTCAGGACTGTCAGGCCAGTCAAGTTCTTCCACACTAAACTCGTTCATCCATGTCTTACGGACCTTGCTTTGTGCACTGGTGCACAGTCTTGTTGGAACAGGAAGAGTTCCTTTCACTGCAACAAAGGGGCCAAGCCCAGCTCCTGAAAAACAACCCCACACCATAATCACCCTCCACCAAACTTCACATTTGGCACAATGCAATCAGACAAGTTCTCCTGGCAACTGCCAAACCCAGATTTGTCCATTAGATTGCCAGATGGAGAAGCGTGATTCATCACTCCGACGTGCCTCCACTGCTCTAGAGTCCAGTGCAGTCTGATTTACACCACGGAATCTGACGCTTTACATTGCACTTGGTGAAGTATGGTGTGGATGCAGCCGAGTGAAGTCATACACCTGTGGCCATGGAAATAGGAACATGTGCTTGATGCTGCAAGAACGTTAATATGTGTGTATAAACTGCTAGAAATACAGATCAGGAGAGCATCCAAGCCGAGGAAAAATAAAAGCTAAGTGTTTTGGAAAGCAAGTGTTTTTGGTGTAATGGCTTCTGTTTTGTGTAGAAATGTTGAAACACTGGATTATTTTTAGAAAGGGCATGGTGTGCCCTTTCTAAAAATAACTCACGGCGGGGGGGGGGGGTCTTACATTAATGTATGTGTATATTTGTGTATGGGTGTGTGTGTGTTTGTTTGTGCTCCCTTGAGGCGGTAGGGGGGATCTAGCTGCCGGGTCTGGGAGGCTGCGTCGGTGGGGTCCTGCCGTTCTCCCGCGGGGTGGCCGCGCGCCCCCGACCTGGGGGTCGGACAACATCACCTGGGGCCGCTCACCTGACGTTGTCTGGTGCATCTGTGTCTGGGCCTCGTAGATGTGTAAGTGTGTTTATGTTAGTGTGCGGGCATGAGTGTGTAGTATTTGTCCATGGCCGTGGCCGTTGTCCATGGCTTCGATTGGGGTAGAGGAGAGGGTGGGTGGTAGGTGGGTGGGTAAGGGGTGGTTGTAGGCAGTTAGGTGGCTAGGCGGGCGGGCAGGGCGTCTACTGGCACTCGGGCTGGTGGCTGGCGCCTGTCGACCCGGCTCCTGGGGGGTGGCTCGGCCCGGTGGCGGACGGGGGGGGCGGGCTTCCCCGGTTGGTGGGCTGCTTTTGGGTTGCGGGGATTAGATCCTGTGATCTGTCTACACCTGCAGGGGACCGTCTCCTGGTGGGACGGGGTTCACTGTCGCCTCGGGCCGCTGGGGCCTTGTCACGTGGACGCAGGGGTCCATGGCGGGGAGTCCCTGTCCAGCCTGCCGAGACTCGTACTCCGCCCTC
>JBBPDB010000134.1:11005602-11041748 GCA_037974465.1 Brachypetersius altus
TCACGTTCTGATTATGTTTGGTATTTAAGCTTGTTTCTGTTAGTTTATCCTCATGTGTCCATCACCTCATTTTTCCCCGTTGTTTCCCGGTTCTGCTTATTCTGTATCACGTGGCCCCCGTGCCTATTTTCTTTTGCCTGCTTTATTTCGCTTAATAAAGAGTATCAGCATGGAAGTATGCCTGTCTGGCTGTTCCTGTTTGCCCAGAGGGAACTCAGAGTCATGGGCTGGCGCCCGCGACTCTGACAGAAACACTTAATATGAAGGGACACCCATTTTATATTGTCTTCTGTACAGAAGTTAACTAAACATTAAAAAGATTATACAAGCATAATCTTTATTATATTTGTTTAAAACTTTAAATGTTTTATTACTGGTGAAATAATCAACATTTGTCTTTTTGTATATTAATATCAGTAATAACACAAACAGAAAACATCAAAACCTACAAAAAAATGTTTACATCAAAAATTACAAAAAAATGTTTACGTCAAAAATTACAAAAAAAAAAAATTCCATCAAAAAAAATTCCATCAAAAATTACTAAAAAATTTATACATATGAATAAAGCAGATTAATATGTTGGATCTTTCTTAGTGCATAAGACCTTGCAATGAATATAATGCCTGAGGCACTGCATCATGGCAGATCGTGCAACCTATAGAATCCCCTCAGTTTTGTTTGAGGGTAAAATTATATTTCATGAATGGATGAATTTTGTCATGGAGGACGGCTGTTGGCTCATGAGCCTGATGAACAACTCCCCTTAATTGGCTCATTATCACAAACCTGCAATAATAAGCGCATGTATAATGTGAAGTATATGCATCCGAGGGTTAATAGGAGCATGGCATTAATGCTCTCCTCAGTGTCATCCAGTGGTATTGTGAATCAGACTGAAGTGGCCTGATGAATTAAAATCATTACTCCTACAGAGGCTGGCCTGCTGCAGCGTGTCGTGACTGCTCTGTGTCTTGTCTTCTTATTTTAGTGATTTAAGATTTTTGCACTCAGTTTATTTAGTATTAGTAATCTATGTGTTCTCTAATCATGCAGGTAGAGATAATTAGTTCTAATGCTTCTTTTGTGTACCAGTGTTTGCTTAAAACAATTTCCTCTGGGTTTTCCTCTGATTCGTATTCATTAACAGCCGCTTCTCTAAACAACTTCTCAGCTTCTCTTCTCAAAACATATACGAGTGACTTGCAAAAAGGATAAGCGATCATATATTTTTTTTCCAAATTTTGAATTGTTCTCCAGTTTCTATTTACTGGAGAAACTGATATGTAGCTTATAATGATTGAGCTTCATATCTCTTCATAATGCAAACAAAATCTAATGGGAGACAAATGAGGATGGGACAGGAATGATGGGAGAAAATGTGATAAATTATTTAACCTGTAATTTTGTTATTAGCTCCTTAGAAGATTTTTGGTTTTGAGTTACAATATATTATTTTAATGTAATGATGTAACTTCATAGCCTACCTAATTTTGTAGTCAGTTACATTCACACTCAGATTATAGTCTATAAGGACAACTTCAAGTCTGCCTTTCTGAATGGTTGTGTTTCTTTTGATGTCAAGAAATGGCATGATTTGATTGACACTTTGAAATTTCTCTTCTTGTTTGATGCTGTGAGTCACATTGCACTGTGCTTTTATCATTAACTGCAACTTCCACACGTTAACCAAACGGTATGACCTAATGTGTTTTTGAGATAAAACCTTTCTTTTTGTCTCATTTTTTTTACTTTTCAAGCTGTCATTTTAATCATGACCAGATCTAATAAAACTATTGGGAAAAACATTTTGGCCCATTGAAAAAATTCCTTGAGAAAGTGCGATTGCGATTCACAGACTGATAGTTTTAAGTTAAACCACAACAGACAGTGACACACATCTTGTTTAGTATCAGTTTATGAGTCTGCTGTGTGTTTTGATCCATGTTTGTGTTTTGGAAAAATTCAATACAAACTCTAATGAGATGCTCCGCCAAAAAACAGGTTTAGTAAAAACAATAATAATCCAACTTCAGAAGAACATTAATGTGATTGCTTCCTCATTCACACTAATTAAATAGGTTTTTGCTTTCTCCTGTAAAGTTCCCTTTTTCGGAGATACAAGGTTTTTGCATGGAAAAAGCATCAGTGTTTATAACAGATCAAATTGTGTTAACAGAAGTGCTGATTTCAAAGCGTAGTGAATACAGAATGTCTCACTGCAGATTACCTGCTGGGAACCTTCCGATACATCAGGAGGGTAGCTGTGCACATGCTGGGAGACAGAGAGCATGTCTAGCTGAGGCTTTCCTTCACTGTGTGTAATTAGATGTGACAAAGTTCAGCGTCTCAGGGGGAGATTTAAAACACATCCTTGCATGCAGCCACTTGGAGGGGATTGATCATGGCAGAATGCCTTGATGAATAATAAATTTCGACATTATCCTGGAAAATGAAACTGGAGGGGGTCAGTGTGGTTGGGATGAGAGAAGAAAGATGAACATTTGAGGAGGTTTGCAGTGTGTTGTCCAGATGAGAAGACATCACTGGCTTATACATCCATGCCACCGGAAGCTAAGATCAGAGCACATCAAAAAGTGGTTTGTGTTCTTGTGATGATAACTAGACTGTACCTACACTACTCTGCACTTACACTGGGTCACTTTAACAGAAACACCCACCATGTTTGTAGATTTTACAACTACTAACCCATCTGCTTCCCATCTGCAAGACAATGTATCCTTCCCCTCTACCCTGTCTGTCAATGGAAAGAGAGACCACCACCTGTCATATTTTGGGCACCCCTGGTCAAATGACGTTTTGGTTTTTTTGTATTGTGGCCTGTGCAAAAGTTATGGCTCATTTTCTATTTTATGTTTTCCAAATATGTCAAACTGAGCAAAAAGTAGAAACTCTGAAGTAAAGTGTACAGAATTGTTGTTTAACTGGTTTCCCTATTACTTACTTCTGCAGATTGAGACTGGTCCACCACCTAAAATTATTATTAACCAATATGTAGTTTTAAACAGACCACTGGTGAAGGGCTTGAAGATACTGCAACAGCTGGGTACAGCCAGTGAATTCTAGGTACAAGAGGTGGTTTCTAATAAAGTGGCCAGGTTGTACCCAGCAGGTTAAAACCCAGCAACACTGGGTATCACCTGATACACTCATACCAGGCATCAGACCAAAGACTAAAGTCCATTCCCCTTGAAAGCTACCAAGTGCTTAATCTAAAAGTCATATAAGGCTTCAGTTTGGCCCATTGGCCAAAGGTGAAATAGCTGCCTTTGTCAACGCATTGAACAGTGTTTTCAATTTGCTTTTCTCAGCCAAATGGAGATGAGCGCAGGTCAGGTTCTTGACAAATCGCCCCATCGTCTCTATCGTTTGTGTATCGCCCGCTCTTCCCTGACCCTGAAGATTCATGAGTGGTGTGGGCTTGCTCGATCACACCATTTATAATAGAGCCATGGCGTGACTTGCTGATTTATGAACAACCGTGGTCTCACAGGAATCCATTAACTGTGGGTCCATGTGGATGAGAGATGTATAAATACATAAATGTAGAAAAGGGGAAGGCTCAGGCCTCACGCAAGGGCTGAGTTTAAGGTCTTGTGAAGAACATATTATCTAGGTCATTTGTAGTTTGCAAAAAAAGGCTCAGCCAGGCTATGACTTACGTTACCATCAAAAAGTCACTATCAGAGAAGATGAGGTCAGCTGCATATACTAGATTAAATGGGTGTTTGGACAGAAATCATATTTACACAGAATTCCATTTATCTAATATGACGCAAGTTAGCCAAGGTATGTATGGTGTGAGAGGATTGCTTCTTTAGATTTGTACTGGATGTAGTTAAGAAGTAAAAAAAAAACCTAGCAATTATCAATAGGCAAACTGCAGCTGCAAGTCACCACTTTCCTCAAACCAGGTTGAGTACAAGGGCATACCAGCCTATTTTGCAACCCAGCATTATACTATTACAATTTGCTAAGATATGTTGTTTTCATCAATCTTATCTAACTGCAGAACCCAGCACATATAGATTTAACAACTGGGAATCCCTGTGGTGTCAGCCAGCCCTGACTGCTAGCCTGGCCTATGCTACATGGTCTAACAAGTGCAGCAAAATTAAAACACTGTCACTGTCGCAGCAAGTTTGTTTTTTCTTTATTTTCTTCCTTCTTTCTTTTCTTTTCTTTTTCACTAATTATTGACTGTGGGGTTTACCGGCATGTGTGTTTGTGTCTGTTCCCCCCTTCGCTGTTCTATAATAAGAAAACGTATGTATATGTGTACAGTGATACAATCACGAGAGTGGAGAGCAAAGAGGTCAAATGATTTGCTGTGATTAGCGGGTGTTGTGCTGCATGCTAGACTACTTTGCTGTGAACACTGGGTGGGGATTCGAAACGTATGTGTATCCGGGAACCTTATCTTTGATACAGTCAATAAAGGTGTGTTAAAACATACCCTCTGTTGTGCGAGTGGTTCCTCTCCATTGTCTGTGGCCCAAGAGATCCAAAAGGGGTCAAAACAAACTCATAAAATAATCAAAATAAATAATATGGTTGGGACCTATTTACCCCGGGTTACCACACACACATATTCATTAATTGTTAGCCATATTAACTTTGTAGCTCCAGAGTTAAAATTAAAGAAACAAACTCTGTATCCCAATCATATCTTGACTATTCAACTATATAAGGGACAAGGGGAAACCTGTTAATTGTACGGTTCATAATTCATAAGTGTTTTGTAAGGAGGAAAATGGTGTGTCTATATGTATCTTTTTAACTGAGACTCATGACTCATTGACACTCCAATTTGTGAGGGGAAAAATGTAATTCTTTGGGGGTTTTCAGCATGGTGTGTGTGTCTAGCTTTTTTCCGAGACAATGAAATGTGTAGTAATTTAAATGCTCTGACAGCTACACACGCACCCTGGCACAAGCAGCTACTACAACGAGCCCTTGATTCATCCTATGGGTCGAGAGGAGGCAGCTTTGTAGGCTACATTTGGGGACAATTCTTTTCAGTCAAAGTCATTCCAGTTTAAATAGTTCATATAGAGCCTCGCTGTTGTGTCCGCTCGAGAAAAGTGTTAGATGGTACCAATTTGAGCCGCGTTCTCTGATTCTGGGCTTGTACAGCTTCTCTGGGTGTCAGCGTGAAAATGATGTATGGGCTCAAAACGGAGAAGGACTGAGCAGGAAAATAGGAGACGGCCTTTTATTATTCATCTGAGCAGAAAGGGGAAAAAATACTGGCGGAATGGCCCCAGATGCACAGCAATCAAAGAAGTAATGGATATGTAAACAATCAGGTGTCACCCTGGTATCTCTTACAAACTTGACAGGGTGTCAGAAAAAGTGAGCAGTCGCAGCCTTCCTCTGAGATTCTTTATTTTCTCTTCCACTCATTTTGACACGATCAGAGATGAAGCAGTGGAGTTGACTTAATATATCCTTGCCTGCAGCAGTGTAAACACAAAGCCTTTTACCTATCAGCCAGACGACTTTAACTTTTTTTATAGTTCTTCATCACAAGAGCTTTTCATCCCATTTTGTAAGACAAAAGCCTCGTCAATGAATGACAAGGACTCTCATAAATTGGTCTCAAGTCATGAATTTCATCACTTGGTTCAACAAAATCGTAACTCAGATTTGAGCCTCAGTTAAAATTTATAACATAATCTTTCTCTTTTGTCCACATTCGTGCTTTCGACTTAGTTTCTCTTGTTTGTTGTATAAAAGTTACGAGTATATTCACCATAATGATTAATATCAGTGAATTAAACTAAATTGACACTCAGTTTATACTGCTTGAGGCAGGAAGCACTGGGCAGCAGTCAAGGTACTTTGCTTGAGACCGACTCAAGACTTAAACTGAAACTTCTCTGTATTGACTCTAAGGCTCAACCTCATACTTGTCAATCTAAGACTTGCCTTTAGTTACTCAGCACTTCAGATTTGCCTATATTAACTTCATACTTGACCTGGGACCTGAGACTGTCGCTTGCAAGTGTTCCATACATCTGCAAGTATTTTTATAAACTTTCTGAGAGTGTCTTCATAACTCTCCACTGCACCTCTAAACAGGTAGGAGTTTCTTTCTTTATGTATTCTGCATGACAATGACCAGTTCTCCAGTCCAGAGTAGGTGCCATTCACTCAGTAAGCTAGAGTAAACCCAGGGAGAACCTTGCAGTGACTAGAACTATAGTTAGGTTCCAAGAGGGAGCATAAACATATAAGGGTGAAATAGTATCCTGTAATGACATTTGCCTTTCACTGTATACTGTTTGACATGAAGCGAAAACATGATAAATGGTATGCTATTAAAGGCTATGACACAATGAATTAAAGACAAAGAATAAAAAGGACATGAATGTCTTTCTCGGGAGACTAAAATATGATTAAGTTGGGTTGGTTGGAGTGCAGGACAAAGGGGTAGAAGATGGATGGACAGATGGATGGGTTGGTTGGTAGCCCAGTGTGCAAGAGATGAGCCAGCAATTCTGCCATGGGCTCGAATCTCAGGGTTGACAGGGCATTCCTGTGCCTTTAGGCAAGGTGGCAAACCCCAATCAGAGAGCTCTAACTGTCTCTTTCAGGAACTGAAACTTTATAATGAGAACTTTCACACATCCTTTCGGATGTCAATAAGCTTTTAAACCTGTCTAGACCTGCAAGGAGCCTTGTTCTTCTAATATTTTGGATGGTTTTCAAAAAGCACAGGTTGCTCAGATACAATACGGCAATTTTGACTGTCACTATACAGGTGCTAGAGACAACAGTGATTGGTCAAGTGAGCTCATGTTGCATGTAAAGTTTGCATTGAATGTCAGGCAAATTAATTTGGCAAGTTGTGACTTTATTCATTTGCCTGACATTCAATGCAAACTTTACATGCAACAGTTAAATCACCTGACATAACAAAGGCCTAACAAAATGAAAAAAAAAAAACGTAGCAAAAGAGACAGGGGAATAAAATACATGAACATGAACCCAAGGGAGGCAAAAAACAAAGAGCAAGAAGCACATGGCTAAACACAGAGCAAATTACCCGGCTAAAACCACAGCAGAAACACAAACCCAAAATCACAGAGCAAAGATAACAAAGTGAAAACACCAAGAACCAATATTAAGAACCAACAAAACTAGATTGAAGACAGGGGCTATTTATACTATATAAACAAATGAGAAACACATGGGCTGGGGAGGAGACAGGAACAACACACAAGGGACCAGGACAATGAGGGGGTGGGTCTACAGAGCGACTAAGACAAAAACAGCAGATTCACATGGATCAAGTAAACAAAGGCACATGGTGAACACGAACAACAGAAGAAACCCACAGGGAAGACAGAACTTTACAAAAAAACAAAAACAAATGAAAATATAAGGAGAACATCATTATAGTGAGTCTATTAAATGTAATTTTACAGCCTTTTGAATGTCATACTTAACTACAAAACGCATTCAGATTTTTTTGTTTACGGAAATGTTTTTTATTCATTGCTTTGTATAACGCAGTGGCAACAGGCGGCTTTGAAAGCATCTATCTCTTCTGTCAGGGTCTCAAAGAAAAATTATACCTAAAGTGAATATGTTAAAAAATAAACAGCAACACTGAAATAAGTACAAATAAACAATACAAGACAATATTGTGTTAACACTTTTAGGCCTCTATATTATCCGTACCCATATACCAATAATAAGCAGAAGTTTTTTTATATATATTTTGTATGTCTGTTTACATGTTTGTATTTTGTTATATCGTGATTTAAAAAATTTTCAATGGCTGCCCGAAACTTTTGTGCAGTGCTGTATAGCAATTTTACTACCGCAGAAGAGATGTAATGCACATTTAAGACACCATTTAACCTCAACAAATAAAAGGCCAGATGGCTATTTTATGTATTGTTTAGTATTCAGCTCATTAGGTTGGCCACAATTTACAATAGACCAATATGCTGCCAAAATTGCCAGAGGTGCCATCAATACAGTGTTTTAAATCTTCACTCAGTCCCTTCAGAACTACATTAATGATGTCAAAAGGTGCCTAGTTAGAGCTCAGTGGTAATATAATGAGATCAAATTATTTTTTTCTGTCTCATATACCATCTATAGATGGCTGGTGGGTATGCAAGCAGCCACCAATGATTAATACATTATCTTCATTAATTGAAATCTTAACTGAAAGTGTCCAAGCAATGAAATAGGAATAAAATACAATGATTAGAACAGTTGGAGGTTTGGTGCTCTGGCTCAGAGCCTCTGCTATTTCAGAGAAGTCTCTGATGAAAGTCAGCATTGTGGAAGACTGTATTTAACTTTGCCATTGTACAATAAATACATAGGCACACATTCCTAAACCTTTTGTTGTTCAATCATTTATGGCCTTATACTAGTCACTGCTCTACTGGTGCCTTTGTGATTCAAAGTGTGGATATATTATTAGTAGTACTAGTAGAAGTGTTGTTTACCACATTTTTAAATCTCAAAGGATGTAATATAGTCAGTATGAGGCAATGTAGCTTTTAACACAAATTTTAAGGTAAACACTGATCAAAAATATGTTCATTTCTGTTCTTGTTTTATATTGTATTGCAAAATTGAGTTGCTGACAATTCCCAGCCCAAGTCTAGACATACAGTTCATCTTGTATAATGATTATGTTCTGATGCCCAGTAGGGAATGTTCAGTTGTTATGAGTAGTGTATGCTTGTATGAATTTATTATTGCATTTAACTCTAGTGTGCGACAAGGGAAGTCTCCGCCTGCCAAAGTAACTGCCAAAGACACCAAGGACTAACCTTCTGAGAACTTAAATATGACATGCTTTATGAATTAATGTATTAACATCTTACAACATTTCTACAGTGTTTTATAGTACACATAGACAAGCAGTGCCAATGGAATGGGACGCTCCGGAGCAGCCACGCATGAGTCTGAGGTCACCAATGTACAATGCCAAGCACCGTCTAGAGGGGTATAAAGCCCTCCATCACTGTGCTGTCGAGGAGTGAAACCGCAATGATGGAGCTCCGTCCGATACCTTTGGAATGAATTGGTGCACGGAATTAGTCATCTATCATCAGCACCTGAACTCACTAATGCTCTTAAGAGTGACCACAATCAAATCTTCACTCAAATGTTTCCTCTAGTGTAAAGCCATCCCAGAAGGGCAGAGACTGCAGGAAAAAGGAGGGAAAACTGGATGAAATGTCTACCAACTTGTTATTTATGCTAGTTATTTCCAGGCATAATGGCGGAGTAAATTCACCACTACTCAGCACAGCCATTCCTTTGAATTGTTCCTATAACTTGACAGTATATTGAGATGCTTTATAATACCTAAAGACTGTTTTGGAACTGTTATGCACCGATTTGTCCTTCCCGGAGGAGAGTTTAAAATAAAAGCAAGCAGCCAGCAAGAGTAAATTTGGGTAGTGTTTCTCTTTTGCAAATGCAGGCTTTCTCTTCTCTCTGCCAGCTCTCATCACTTTTGCACCGGCCAACTTCCAATACACTTTTTAATCAATACATCCTGAAATGCATTCAAATTTCAGACCTAATAATAGTAATAATAATAATAACTACATGCATTTCTGCAAGAAAATGTGAAGTGTGATTGTGTGCTTCACAACACCCAAACATTGGTTTTATGGGCAAAAATGTTTGCTTTAAAAAAAAAAAACCTTCTCTCACTGTGGAGTATGAATGCCCCAGTAAGCCATTTATGGGTAAAGACACTTGAACAGGTAGAGTTTATTAGTTATAATTAAACCAAAACAAACAGTGACACACATCTTTTTTATAACCTGAGCTTTAGTGTCTTGACGTCTTTGTGCTTTATGGGTCTGCTGTGTGGTATGTGTTTGTTTGTTTGCATTTGTATTTTTTATTGTTTTTTTTTTTTAGCTTTGCGGCTGCCCTATCCACACCATTACAGATGCTCTCTCCAACATACATTTTGATGGTGACTCGTCCAGCCTTCCTCTCTCTCTCTCAAAAGTTATATACACAGGCACTGCGACAGTTTAAGGACCAAACTCCACAGTCTTCCCATTGGTCCTTATGTCAGTTCCCTTGGAATACTAGTTGGTTAATCCTTAGTTTCAGTTATGAGAGCATACCCTCACTAATGTTTTGGTCTGTGTCACTTTCCTTATATTGTATATTCTTAGTGTTTGGCCTTAGTGTTGTAAATAAATCTGAGTATGGCAGTCTTTGCCTGTGCCTCTTTCTACTCCTTCTTATCCGGACAAGGCCGCAGCGCGACAAATCTGGTTCCTTAAAGCTGCTTTACAACTTTAAATCAAACAGTAAAGCAGACAAACACCAGCATCTTGTTACACCAGTTACAGAAATGGGAAATCAGATGACAGGATCAAGAAGTGGGAGAAGAGGCATAACACTTATAAAAAAGATCCATATTTAACTGAGTTTCAAAAGAAGAAAGAGAGAGCGTATTCTGGTGATTCAGAGATTGAGAATTCCATCCTTTGGGGCAAGCAGGAATGTATTAGTGGAGTAAATCAAAGACATATGGAAGGGCAGAACCATGCAGAAGCAGCTTGTATTGAATTCTGTATGAAATGGGTAGCCAGTGAACTTTTGGTATAAGTGAGAACTCGAGATACATACTGAAGCCTGTCTATGTTTTTTGTTGGATAACCAAAAGGGAGAACATTGCAGTATTCAAGATGGGAGTTCATTAAAGCATTTGTTGCATCCTGCATGCAAAGTAGGTAATGGATATGTGATATATTAGCTGAAAAATGCATTTTTATTTAGGGCTGATGTAAAAGTCAATGGTCAGTGAAGGAAAAAGAGGGCACGATGAGAAGACTATCTATATTTAAATGAAAACTGAACATTTTGAAGTGACAGCTTTAGTTCTAATTAGTGGGAGATTTTGTGTGCATCAAGCTTAAGGAAATTTGATGTCAGACACTTTTAAGTTATGAATACAGGCTCTAAGAGAACACGAGTCAGCAGTGAGGCTGGTGAAGTTGATCTGGGTATCATCGGGGTAAAAGTGGAAACTGAGCCCATGACATCTGATAATGTGGCTGAGTGGTAGTATATAGATCATGAAGAGCAAATGGCCAAAGACAGATCCCTGAGGGACACCTTGCTTAATGAGTGGGAATCTGCAATAGGAAATAATTTGCTCCCTGTCAGTGAGATAAGTAAACCAGGTAAGAACAGTGTCATAAAGCCCAGTAAGAGACAGGAAAGAAGAATATTATGATTAGCAATGTCAAAGGCAGAGCTTAGATCCAAGAAAAGGAAAATAGTAAGTGAACACAAGTCTGCATTCAGTAAAAGGTCATTAGCAACTTGAAGAAGATTTGTGTTTGCGCTATGTAATGAGCACCTGACTGAAATAGCTCATAGAAATTGATACGTGGGTTTGAGTTGCCATAGCCTTTTCTAGAAGCTTAAAAATAAATGGTAAATTTGAAATAGGACGAGGTAACAGCAGCATTTTTAGGTCAGCAGGAACAATACCAGTGATAAGTGAAGAAGTTGAGAAATGCATACAGAAATGGGCTGATGACAGTGTTTTAGGAAAATAGTGGAGTCTGTATTGAAAAGACTGGAAGATGAGCTGATTTTCCTGAGTAAATCTGGGACAGTGTCTGGACTAGTGAAGAAGAAGATGTTCTGGACTGTTCAGAGAAGCATCATAAAATGGAGGAATGTTTGAGGAGAGGAGACTACAGTCGACCCCTAAAACGTGCAGGGTTACGTACACCCGTGACTTTTGAGGAAAAAAGCAAATTTGTGATTGTAAAAGAAAAAAGCTTATACATGCCTATTTTTATAGTCTAAATGCTAAATATGCCTCCAAATATTTTTGCGGATTCCATGAATTTGCAGGGGGGATCAGGTCTGGTATATGTCCATGTGTATGTGTGGAAAAGTCCACATGCTGAACAAGACTAAAAGAATGTCTGTAGAATGTCTGTATACTCTCAAGTCACTGGAGAGACAGCATCTAGGTGAATGCTGAAATCAGCAAGCAAAATAACAATGTCAGACAGAGTGCAAGTCAAAGTAAGAATTTCACTGAGTTCAGAGAAAAACAAGGACAGAGATGTCTTGTTGGGTGGTCAACTGCAAGTAGTGTTTTACTAACAGTCTTGAACACCAGGTATTCAAAAGACATTACATCATGGGAGTACACGCCTTTAATTACAGACAACCATACAGCTGCATGTCTAGATCCTTTTAATGAGATCTAGACATGCAGCTGTAACGGGACTTATTTCACTCAATATAGTCAATATTGTCTTGCCATGTTTCAGTTAATAGGAGCATACAACATTTTTGTCTGAAATGAAATCCCTGAGCACGCAAACTTTATCAGTCAGCCAGAGTGTTAATGAGGGATATACTTGTGCCTGGAGGCACCACATGACCAGATTTAGAGTCAGCATAGTGTGTGTTCATGCTTAATTACAGATGATTAAAATTTATCCCTCGTTGAGGCTGTTGTTGGTCAGGCTAGTGATAGAAAAAGGTGAGTGAATCAATGAGAGCACAGTCAATATAATAAGGGCACTGGGGTATTCCAAGCACCTTGCAGAGATGTGGGATCAAGGTGGGCACAGCTGTTCCAGGCCCATAGCTGTGATGCATGCATTTGAATCCCATAGTTATAGTAATAACTAGCCAGACAGAGATTGCTCTAATTACTTCCTGAGCAAGTCACATGGCTGCTTAGCATTGAAAGCAACCAGAAGACCAAACCAGAACCAAAACAGCCAGATCACCTGACTACACTGTGTTAGATAGAAACCTGCCAACCAGCAGTTTTCAGGAGGGAAAGTGAACTGACCAGACAAAACTGGCGAACAGAGTTAAACAAGAGAGTGGAAACTCACCAACCATGTTGAAAGGAGAAGAATGAGCAGCGAGAGAGCTCACAGAAGGCCAGGGTGAGGCGGTGAGGTTAGGTAGAATCAAGAACGCTACTAAAGAATCCAGCCTGGAGCAAATATAACAATACAGTGAGCGAAGGTGAATAACGCAGTCACAAGCAGTTCATGAGTTCACAAGCAGAGAATATCAATTCAATCTACAGTAAAGAAGATATTCTTGCAGATAATCAGTCCAATGTGGTGCCAGTGAGGCCAGATAAAAAGAAAGCACAGCTGTAACACACAAATGACAACTACAAATGTTGTCTCTACTGGAGCAGAGACAACAACGGAACAAATGCAAAATATTATGGACAAAATATTATCAATGCTGCTACATAATGCCTTTTGCTATTTTAAATACCCCATATCATCACTTTTCTGAAATTAAAATGTATACATCATTAAAGTTCCTAAACTAAAGTTAGTAAGTTCTCCACACAGTGGAGTGGGTTTCCTCTGGGGTCTCTGATTTCTATCACTGTCCAAAGACCTGTGCGTCAGGAGAGTTTGGATTCTAAATTGACCATAGATGTAAACAAATGGTGTGTCTGTGTACTTTGCGGTGGGCTGATGTCCCAACCAAGGCGAATCCCTGTTTTACGTCCGTTGGCCCTGGAATAGCTTCCGGGTACCCGTGACCCTAGTAAGGATTAAATGGTTACAGAAAATGAATGAATGAATGGATGAATTAATTAATTAATTAAGGTTTTTTAAATGTTTTTGGGATGTCTCAAAACCAGCACATTTATATTCCTATAGGCACAGTTACAAAAAGGCTGTTTGGGGATATACAGAGGCTGGAAATCAGATTTGGGTTCAGAAACCCACACAAACATGGCAAAAATGAAAGGGAAATGTAGAATATGAACAATTTAAAAACACCTTAGTGAATCAGTGTCTAAATGGTTAAAGACCAAAATAGTTCCACTTTCTTTGGATTACAAGATTATCCTGACTCATCAAAGCACCCTGTGCACTTCCCTGGAGCTGTGATTGGTCTGAGGCTCATTTGCATAGGATGAAAAGAGCCTGCATGGGTTTTACCGAAACAATTGACTTTCATAGAATGACATGAATACCTTAATTCAAATATAAAAATCTGCATATAAGACATAATAAACATGCAGACAGAAATGCTAAGACCAGTATTTTGATACTGATTGATTAACACAGCCCTATCCAGGAATCCAAACTAGATATGCAAAAAAAGATATGCAACATGGACATTGCACACTGATGTTTTAGGAATTACTGCAAAATAACAAAACTGTCATTGTGTGAGCAAAGTCTGTGATACACCAAACATCCACAAAGCCATCTGGATACACCGTAACAGCATTTGTAATTCCTCTGTGGATTTCTGTCCACCACTGAAGCTGGAAATAATAAGGTTGACAGACAGCAGTGAATTCTAACATTTATGTTCCATAAATAAGTGATTTTATTTAAAACAATAGTCTTACTGTAACAATCCAAGATCATTCCACGAACAGCACTTGTTACATTAACAACAGAATTCAGTTCATATATTTGGTCACAAGAAGGTCCCAGGTTAGATTCCTGGCAGGGGTTGCAGATGGTCCTTTCTGGGCAGAGTCTGCATGTTGTTCCTGCATGTTCTGTTCTTTATAAACTCTTTATTGTCTTATCTTCTTTCATCTTGTTGCATTGAGCACATTTATGACAAAATTATTTAAAAAGCTAAATTGATTATAGGTGTAACTGTGTATGTGTTTGACTTGTGATGACTGGGGACCTGTCCAGGGTATTTTTCTGCCTTTTTGACAGCTGGGATTGGCTCCAGTGGCAGAGTCGCGGGCGCGAGCCAGGAATCCATGCTGACATGAACTTTATTTACAGGAAACAGAACCAAAACAGAAAATAGGCATGCGGGCCTCCAGAATAGCAAAAACGTGAATATGGGGAACAGGAACAGGGAACAGGATAAGGCTCAACATGAGGTGATGGACACATGAGGGAGGATTAACACAAACAGACTTAAATGCTAACAGAAATCAGGGAAAACACAAGACAGGTGATGAACCAAAAGAAAAAATGACACAAGACCAGGATATCAAAATAAAAGTACCTAAAACACAGAACAGAAACATGACCAAAAACAACAGAAAAGCAGCGGACCACAACCGTGACATCCAGCATACTAGTTAAGGATAAGCAGTTCAAACCATGGATTGATGGTTGGATTCATGAATGGTCAAATTTCCAATCGACCCATCATCAAATGCAGAAAAACGATGGAACACAAAAGGCCATGACTGAATTGAACTTAGGAGGCTTTTCATAGGAGATTAAGAGTTCAGTCCATGGCATTTTCACAGCCATTCATGGCCAAAAGTCCAAGCGAGCATAATTGGTTTTCTCTCTCCTTCATCACTCGATTGGCAATGCTAGCTGATGTCTGTTAACTGATGTAACAGAATGGGCAGGTATTGTTCTCCTTCAAGCAGTTGAACTGTCCTGTGCCTTTGCATTATAGCAGCATTAAAGATGCAGAAAAAGCATGGGTTTGTCTTCACCCTCCCAGCTTAATAGCTTGTGTGATAGACTAAGCTGGGAAAAAAGATTTATGTATATTGAGCATCTTGCAGTGACTTAGGACGTTCCTCAGCCAATTTGATTTTATAACCAAAAATAATTTATTTTGTGGCTGTAAACATGCCTGAATCTGTTTGAAACATCCTACCCCAATCCACAAAATGTTTATGTTATGTGTTTATGTGAGTTCAATGCTACATTGCCTGAAAAGATGCTTTGCCTGCACATAAAGCCTATGATCATCCCATGAGGATGAAAAAGGCATAGCAATGAAGTGGTGACAGGTTTCTATTGCAATGTCATTGCTAAGGCTGGACTGAAAGTAAATGCGGCCTTCGGTGAAGCATGGAGAGAAATTCTCCTCAGAACTGTGGAACAGATGTAACTCAACTCCATTAGTGCTGCGCTAGATGGACTGTGGGCTTCAAGAGGGCATCTGTTCCCCTGGGGAGGCTCATCTCTCCCCAAGCACACTGCAATCTTCTCCGAGAGCACAACCCGCTTGCCTTGATATACACCTCCACATTAGTCCTCGACAAGCAAAGGTTGTTTTTGATGAAGAGCAGTGCTTCTGTGACAGCCTCCTCTCTCATGAAGAATATTTACACTGCTTGGAGTGGAGGGCTGTAAATAAATGGCTTCAGTGCGAACTGCCAGGCTGGGCCTGAACAGACCGCAAACATTTCTTGCCTTGAACAAAGCAAAGAAAATACATAGACCTTGAGACATGATTCTGTACCTTTCTTACCCTGAGGTCTACCAAATGAAATCTGTGCAGGTCCGGCAGGTACAATGCTCCCAACCTTCGGCAGCATTTAATATACCTTCCCCTGGGAATGGATGCGGTTCTGAACCATTCTGAGATAAAGGACTGACTGCAATTGAGTTTATATATTTGACAAAATGCTGTTTCTAAACCTTTTGACCAAAGTTCCTCTCTGGACAAGCAAGTCACCTCTCCTCACACAGAGCAACATGTCTTCTGAGAGTTGAGAGAGCACATTGAGTTTCTGCTCGATGCCACTTATAACCAAAGGAGGACCGATTACAAACCCCTTACAGTAATGGTCTGGGAGTTGGCTCTTACAGGAGGATGATTATTCCCTTCCATTACTGTCTGCACAATGAGACGTCCCACTCACTTGTCAGATAGATGTCTAACAAGGAGAATGTGTGGTCACCCTGAAAGCACGGCAGTAAATACTGCATGCTGAAACTGGAGAAAACCTACTGTCCTCGTGACTCATGCTGCTACTGTGTCAGTCTGTTGGGCAGATGTGTCCAGCGCAAGCCGGTGTGGTTTAATTACTTCAGGAGGACCAGAAGTGGGCTGTCAGTGGGGTCGGAGCTTGCTTACGTTTCCACACTCCGAGTAATTTATTAAGTCTGTCAAGGCGTGATGTGGATTGTCCTTTTTGCCCAGTACAATGTGTGGATGTGTTCATTACCTTTCAATGGTGTTTTTCTCAGTGAATAAAAGATAATCTAAGTTACACAGTGTCTACTTCCCTATGCTAAGTTCAAAACAACAGCATATAAAATGTGTGCACAATAAAACCCACACTTTCTTCTCAGTATATGGAGCTTGGAATTCTGAATTATTAATAGTCCTATGGCATATGGTCTTATATCTTATACAGTCCTCTGTGTGCTTCTTTGTGTGCTGGTTTCCTCTGTGTTTAAAAGTTATTTCCCATCCTTTTTTTCAGCACTCTGTCTACTTTTGCTCACTGTAAAGTTATAGTTATATCTCAGCAACATTCATCTAAAAACTGGAAAATAAGTTATGCAACAATTTCAATAAATAAAGATTGTATGTCTATTCCAGTGCACATAATTGCTCAATGGCCCTATTATGTGTCATTTTGTGAAGAATGACGCTTTCTACTTGAGATCACTCCATCCTATGACTCTGACTAAAAAGTGCTAGATAGTTTTTTGTTCTAACCACACACCAATAGTTAAGCCTATTGGGACAGTTTGTTGGTTATTTCCATGGTGCTGGGTAGTTTTTGGGTCACTCAGAGTCCTCAGACGTTCTATCACTTGTTGTGTAATAAACTCTATTTTTTTAGTTATGGTAAGAAGACTGACACTGACTTAAAGAGCTACTATGAGTTGTATCATAATAAATATATCACAGTTAAATAGTAGGTTATTGTAGGTAGATAAAAAATGACATTATTGTTTTAATTATGGTGTTGTTCCTAGGTGATTGCTATAGTATCCTAAGTGGTAGCAAGGGTGTTTCTTAGAGATTGCTGACAACATGATGACCGATTTCTCTGTCACTTTCTAATTTGGTTGGTGCTCATTCAGATGTGCATGGCCTTCGGTTCAGCTCCTGGAGTCCAAACCAATGCTAACTACACTAAAGATACATTAGTCCTTAGAGGGGAACTGTTCAGATTATACCCCTGAAAAACAAAACCACTGGAATATCACTGCGATAGATGTGTCAATAAACCTAGAAAAAGCACTTTGGAGGTCCTGACCTAGTGTCCAGAGCTGAGCTGTGCTTCCTGTTGGCACTGCTCTGGTTCTGCCATGGCTCTGACCTTCTGGTCCTCGTCTGGGCACTTTTCTGCCCTGGATCGCTGGCCTTGTTCCTGTGAACCTTTCCTTGCAACTTCTTTGATGCCAAAGAACATCCAGAATGATTGTCCTGTCAAATCCCTGCAGCCAACTTTACTAGCAAGCACAGTTTAATTGACTGATAATGAATGATTTCTCATTCACTGACTTTCTCTACACGCTCATTAGGCTGCGAATGCAAATAACGAGATATTCACAACTTGAATGGATGTCATTTTTGCTGCAAGTGTCATCATGTTCAGAATAAAACAAGAAGAGAGGGTAAGAAAATCAGCAAATATAGCTTATTGAGTTTTCTTGTTAATTACGGTTTAGTCATCAAAGGGATGCTCTAATTTCTCACACCAAGACGTTTGTAATTGCTTTTTTTATGGGATTATGGCAAAAGAGTGCGCTGATTCTTTGCCGTTCTCTTGTTAGGCAGTTCATTTCACATGTTCTAAAGAGACATCCTTTGTTGGTCATTCTTACTGTGTGTTACAGCGGTTTGCAATGAAAGGGGTGTTGTTAGTAAAACTGCCACAACTACTGCCTTAATCACTGTGAGGATAAAAGGAAACAATGTTCATAGAAAACTTTTCACATGAACTTGAACATAACAATTTTCACAGAGTGAACACAGTTATCAGTTTTCAAATCTGACGTCCACTGCACGTGAATGGGTCTATAGACCATTTATAGTAAGTGGTTCCAACTCCTCTGTTATTGTAGCCTCTCGTTCTTGCCCTAAGTTACCTGAAGAAACCTTCAGTAGATAATTCTCAAAAAGAACCACTTCAGTCAATTGTAAAGTTTTAAGAACTTTCACACAATGCACAGCTTTAAGAGAGATATGTTTTGGGAAGCCTCTAGAATATTTGAGGGATTTGAATACCTTTTTGTCACGAGTCTACAAAAATGGTTCCTTTTGAGGTGATCGATTGTATCGATCTAAGACATCATTGTGTCACATTTATTTGAAATAATCTAGTATTTTAGCTTTAAACAATCTAGTCCAAAGTCAGAACCAGATCATCTATTATAAAGAACAGTGGAAACACGATTGAGATACAGCATTGTCAGTGTTTCACACTTGGGTTGTATGCCTTGCTAGGCTGCTAAACTGACATTGTGAGCTCTTCTTTACTGGGCTCTCAAACCCCCAGCATGGGCTACACTGATCCTCCACCTTTCTCCCCTCAACCCCCTGTCAGAGCAGCACTTATCAGCTCGCCCAGCAAATGTGCCTGGCTTTCCTTTCAAGTCATCTTCGCCAGCCTCCCAGGGGTTCCTGAGCATTCCTTTGTGAAGCAGATGGGCAGGTTAATACTGTACTAGGCTGTTTAGCAGTGCTCCAAACATCCTTATCACCGCCTGGCAACACCCGGAGCGAGGGGATTGTACTGTCCAGGCTGTGTGTTGTGGGTCGAGTGAGAGGATGAGGAGCAAAAAAGGTCCTCTGTGGCACGGCCTTATCGAGGTTTTAGCAGCCACACTCACTCCATGCCCATTCCAAAGCCTGTGCAAGCTCCTTGGATTTGCATGTGCTCCAAGCTTTGGTCCCACCTGGCGTGCTGTGAATGGGCATCATTACTCTGGTTATTGCTGGTTATCAGGTTGATAAACGGCAAAACAATGCTGGGTTCTGTCGTGCTGTGGGACGGTTTGTGTGTGGTAGGTTCATCACAAAGGTTATTTGAGGGTGGGATTTAAGTAATCTGCTCACCATCCTTTCAGGATGAACCGCATTACCATGTAGCATTGTTGTTGGAGCACTGCAGTAGGGACTAAAGAAGCTCATTTGGGGAAAAATAAAGGACCCGTTGGAATGTAAACATTTATGATGGATGTGGTCTACAGAATACACTGTTTAAAAAGAGTTCTTTGAGGAAACTGACCATTTTTACAGATGGGATTGAGAGCTCAGAAGACCTTTGTAAGCTTTAAAGACACACATGCCCTGGCTATACAATTTGTGGAAGGTCTTTAATCTTTGAAAAGGTTCTTCACATACACATTGCACTTCTAAAAGTCACAATCCAGAGAACCTTCCATTATATGTTTTGTTATGGAGCCAAAAGTGGTTTCTCAATGGCATCAAGCAAAGAACTCATACTGGCATCTTTAGTTTTTTAATTTCATACCCCAAATGTGAATTCTTAAGGCACTGTTACATTCTTCTTGTGGTTTTGAACCAACAACAAGGCCAGCATAATTTTCATTTTCCATAATTTCAATGATCAACCTTTTTTATTTAGATAAGTCATTTAGTGATTTGCAAAATTCTAAGCGTCTTTGTTAATTTGAAAAAAAAACGTCTGACATTTAAGAATCCAATGCTGTTTATAGTTAACTCTTGGGGTTTGAATTATGGCCTATGATAACAAAACATACTGTCATTTTATTAGAAGAAATTCTCAAGTGCAAGATGTAAACAAGGTGTAAGCCCATACCCACTTAGCATTTACATTAAAAGCCTTTAGCAGATCTTTCTATCCAGTGCTGGTGTGTGACATTTGGCTGCTCTAGGTGAATTTTGCCATTCCCACTGTTTAGTGCGGAGTTGGGGGGTGGGGAGTGTGGTTGGGGGGGTGGGGAGTGTGGTTGGGGGGGGGTGGGGAGTGTGGTTGGGGGGGGTGGGGAGTGTGGTTGGAGGGGTGCGGGTGGGTAACACAAGACTTTATTAACAGAGGAAATTGGGGGTAGCAAACTGTGTGCACTTACAGGTCGAGTCTTTTCTCTCCTCATGTTTCAGAAACAGTGCTGTAAATTCAGCAGCTATTGATCATGCTCTGATTTAATGGTGCCGAGCTTTGTCAAATAGACAGTACTCTATCTTAGTTGCACTGGGGGTATCAGGAGGGCAGTTATCTTTTGGAGAAGTGGTGCCATCCTCAGAGTCCAACTCCAACCACCTGCTTACTCCAACCAACCTACTCTTGCCTACTCTTTTGTGCAGAAACCTTTAGAGCAGGGGTTGCCAACTCTGTGGTCGAGCACGTTTTGGTGATTTCTCTGCTCAGAAACACCTGTGTTTGAGGAGGAGAACCATCCAACTGTCCCTCCAGGACACAATATACTCCACAATATATATTCAAAGAGAACTTTACAAGAAACAATAAATGACACCACATTCACTAAACCTAACATCATTAGACTGGAATTTACAGAGTTCTGGAAAAAAAGAGAACACTGCAATTTATTTTAAATCAGCATCTCGATGACTATGACAACCAGTGTCTGTTCAATTCCTACACAAGCACATCATTCTGCTTTATGAGGTACTGATTAGTGATCACCTGAATCAAATCTTATAAAATGAGGAAACGGGAATGAAGGTGGGCTACTCGACAAAAGTAGACAAAGCTGTTCAGTGAAGTGAAAGTGACCATTTGCCGTATGTGAACACACCACTGCACACAGTGTGAACAGCACGAAATTCAACCTCTGCATTTAACCCATTCACCAAGTGAAGCAGGGGGCAGCCAGGAACACGGTGCCCGGGGAGCAGTGCGTGGGGACAGTACCTTGCTCAGGGTACCTCAGCGGTGCCTAAGGGGTCTTGGGAATCGAACCTGGACTTTCTGGTCGCAGGGCGAATGCCCTAACCACTAGGTTACCAACTGCCCCGAATTTGGGGTTGAATACTATCCCAGAGTTGAAAGAAGGAAGAAATTAACAATTTTTTCCCCTGCTGTGATCACAGGTTGGCATGTCAATATTGCAAAAGAGGATTTGAATAGACAGTGGAATCTTTCCTTTGAGCTTGGAGGACCTGAGGTGAGAGTGAGTGGGTGAGTCAGAGTCAATAGATGGCACTTAGGCCTTAGGTTAGCAGCGAGGAACTGGTATTTAGAATGAGTGAGAGCGTCTGAGGTCACTGCTCTATAAGTATCATCGTCTAGTCTCTTTTAAAATAAGCAATCAGTAGTGGGAGACCTATAGATGCTGTTGTAATTTTTATGAGGGATGTATGAATGTGAGGGTAGTATAGTTTTGAACTTTGTTTTCATGGGTTTAGTTGTTATACGTTGTACATTGAGCATCAGAGTTGTGGACTCAAGTCACATAACTTGGACTGTATTAGACAGCATCAAAAAGACTTGACTCTGACTTGAACACCAGTGACTCGGGCTTGAGCTCTATGGTTTTATGAAAAGGTACCATAACAAAAGTTTTTTTTTCTATGGAAAAGCACTTGTTTCCTGGCAGAGACATTTAATGATGCAAGGTTTGATTCACTGAACCGGTTCCTTCGAGCTGTTTGTTTCAATAAATCAAGCGTCCTATTCAGCCAGTTCATTTTTGTGCCCTTTTGGCAGTAACTAAGGTAACGCCTTAGTCATTTTATTTCTGAGGACAAGTGAAACAAGCATTCAAGTTTGCCCCTAAAGTCTAAAAATGCACAGACTGTCAGTCAGCCCTCGCTCAACAACTCCAGTTTTATTGGTAAACTTTAAAAAGTAAAAAAAAACCAGCAGAGTAAAACAAAATTCACCATCGTTTTGCTTTTTTCAGTAAACTTCGTTCAGCGAAGCCATTTTGGATTCTTTTATTTGACGGCTAAATGTGGTTCAAACTATCATGTGTTTTAGTGTATATCCTGCTAGCTATTGACATTATTGTGAGTTATTTTTAAACACACTATATTCAGCATAAGGCTTTATTTAATAATTTAGTGTTTGTATTGTGGTTTGTATTGCTCGCCAGGATCAACAGCACTGGGGAACGTTAACAAGCTGAACAGTTAGTCAGCTAAATGCTATGTTTATCTTTTATCCTTTAACAACCAGAAGGGTGAAGAGTCTGAAGGGTGAGAGGTCAAAACTGGCTGGAGCACAGAAGGCTCAATACATGCTCCCAAGAATCATTCAAAAACGTAATCATCGGCTTTAAATATTGCTAAAGTTTAGTAGTACTTTGGTTTACTTGTTATTCATTTGTCACCATTTTTATACAGTTGTGTATTTCATATGTGTGCTACGGGTTACATGTACATTTGCGCTTCAAGATTTGTTTTGATAACATTTTTGAAGAAGTGCTCTAAAATGCTGTTGGTCTAAACAGTAAAATAAAAACATTACATGATTAACAAAACAATCACTTAATTACTTAATTACTAAAAGAAATATGACAAGATATAGTAGGAAGCAAATGTCAATGCTTGTTTGTTAATGTTTGTGATGCATTAGAATTTATTTAATATGCTAAGATTTCTTAGTGTTCCACAGTACTGTCTAACCACACTGTGATCTTTCGTAATGTGGTCTTTTTCCATTTAAAGCATGAATCTGCTTCTGATTTACTGATCTATTTTTATTAAGCATGACAACAATGACTGTTAACATTAACTGCCCCAGAGAAAACAACAACAATAATAATCTGAGCAAGATAGTAACATACAGCTCCAAGTCAGTAGTACACGATAGATGAGCTATTAATTGCATTCACACAATGCACAAAACAAAAGACAGTTAAACATTCAAATGTGTCTTATAAGCATTGAAGGAGAAGGCTTTATGTCCCACTGTTGTGTCTATGCATTAGAATCACAGAGTGTGTCTTTGAGTGTGCACATGGATGATGTCTGTGTGTTTAGGGTCCCCCACCCCCTCCCCTGAGCCATGTCGTCATTCCCCCATGTAGGTGTGAGTGTGCTCTGTAATTGGGTCATATTTCTCCTTTTTTCAGTGACGTGGTGCTTTAAGAGAGTGGGCTGTGGGTGGAGGAGTTATGAAAGGCCGATTTTTTTTTTTTGCGTTCCATGCCGAATGAGACTGCAGCCATAAGACTGCACGGCGCATTGCAGAGCCAAACACAACACAGTCCAGCAGAAGAGAGCAGAGCTGCACTAACACCTCCAGTGCACACACATCCACATATAGCATGAAAAACAAGATCCAGCTGCAGTTCTGCTTCCACAGAAGGTGAGGGAAACCAAAGGACCCAGCAAAATAGGTGAGGATGGCTGTGTGGTGCTGCTCGCCTGCTGATGCTCATATGAATGTGTGAACCTTTAACTCTGAACGCTGATGGCGAATTGACATGTCAGTGGATCGGGGTCATGACTGTTGGGCTGTCACTGCCAATTATGTTAGTTAAATGTGTGATCTACTGATAATCAAGGAACCAGACTGACTGTAAAAAGCCAACATTGCCTTTCAGTGAGCAGTAACAAATCTTTCAGAGGTTCTAAAATTCAGATTCATTAGTGAGATCATTTTAAGTGATGATTTAATCAGACCCATAAATAACTTTTATATTTAGTGTAGTCATTGGTAGCTGTCACTTTGGTGCATTTGTTGAGAATAATGGCATTGGTGCTGTCTCTGTAAGCTCTTGTTACTGTAACACGTTGTCCTCACAATAGTAGACACTGTATCACCATCCGAGTCACTCAGCAGAAACGTTCCTCCCGTGGTCTGTCTCGGAGCACAGTGGGATATTGTGCAGGCCCACGCTGATTGTCTGTTGAGTAGGAGTGCTGTAGTTGTGGTTGCTCATGTGATGAGGGAGCGATGAATATAAATGAGGGCTACTCAAAAAACAATTTGAGTAGATTGACATAAGCTGTAACTGAGCTTCTTGCTTTAATAATGATAATTATGTTGTATACAATAATCACTTATATATTATGGATTTAAATATTAAAACTAGACACCAAAAATCTATATTTTACTCAACACATTGCCTACTTTGGTTACAAGATATTAAATGATAAATGTGGACTCTGATGATCTGACCTAGGTAAAATATTGTTTGATGAACTGCTCTATGCCTATATTTGATCACCACTTTTGAAATACCAGGCATAATAGATATTACTTTTATTATAACTTTATTCTCAACTTTTTGTCCATTTTAAATAAATGCAGTCCTTTTATAGTACATTATTATGAGTTAATATATTATTGAACACATTGTTTGATTCAGAACATTTAAACAGCAGTCAGTGAGTAAGCACTGGTTATTTTTGAATGGATCTACACAGCTACTGTTTATAGACTCCGCTGTGTTTGCTTGCGCTGGTTGATTGAATCTGACCCATGGTTCAGTTTAGGTCTCTGCTGTGGTATGGCAGTGCTCTAGCCCTGACCATCAGCTGTCTGGGGCCTGACAGAGACAGAGACAAAGACTGTGCCTTGGCTTAATATTGGTAACAGCTGCCTCATAATACCCTAGGAATGAAGGCACTGGGTGTAGTACAATCAAGACCACAACGTTGCATAACGTGCGTATAAAGTGCTCTGTGATGCATGGCATACATTTGGCAAAAGTAAAGCATTTGTCAGGCGGCTGTTTCGGGTTCTTTGTTTGAGCGATGAATGACGAATTATGAATTTAGGGCACTGATCGAGGAGCAAGAGGTGAGATGAGGGCTTACATTGTACCACTCAATAAAACACATGTGCAGGAATGTAAACAAACATCATACTATTTAATACTCTGAGGTTTTCGGATTGTGTGAAGGGGTCAGCTGCATGCTTGGCTAGAAGTGTGCGTGTGCTGGGGAGTGAGTGCGTTATGTATGCTTGTGAGTATTATTGAGAATTTTGATATGAAACATTTTAATAAAGTCCATGTTAAAGTTTAAATAATAAATATATTCAGAGCAAGCTGATGCATGCTGCTAGAAAAAGAGTTTTTCTTTCTTTCTTTCTTTCTTTTACTACATATTTTTTAATAACAAAGAATACAATGAAACTATGATATAGTTGTCATGGAATCATTGTAGTCAAAAGTACTAGCCTCCTTCCAAATAGGCTTATGTAGAGCCCCAACTTCCTGGTGACTGAAAAGCATTAATGAGGACAGACAACTCTAAATTTCAAATAAAACCTAAAACAAACCCACTTGTTTTAAACAAGTATTATTTAAAATGATTTTTGGACCAAAAATTACACCTATCAGACTTTCTTAATAAAAATAGAGAAACATCACATCATAATATAATGTGTAGTCTTTCTTTAGATTATATTTTTTCTGTGGCCACATAAAAGATAATGGTAATCTAACATTATGTTTTTCAGTCCTTACTATTGAGTGATACGCACTTGAACAAATAGGACTAGATAGGATACCCCCAAAAACCTTTCAGACATGCGTTATCCTGTTAATCTCTTGTTCTCATGATGGCTTTGTCATTATTCCTTATTGTCTGGGTGTTTCCAGGGATACAGACCATATGGCTTCGTGGGGGGGGCTGGGAGGTGTATGTTTACATAGGATTCCCATTGGTTATGTGACGTGGCGTAGCACGTGTTCATGTTCTGTGCTCTGAGCAACTGACCTTGATTTCAGTGCACAATAACCTGCATGGTGAAAAGAGGGCTGCGTTGAAAGAGACTCTGGACTGAAGTCATTAACCTTTAAGTCATAACATTTTAGAAATATGTGTGGTTTTAATAAGAGGGCATGCCTGAAAGGGCCTGCTTTTCAAGCTAAAATGGGGTAATTATTTTAAAAAATGCTTCAGCTAGTTGAACCCTTCAGGCCACCCTGACACTGAGTCATTGCTTAATGCATTATGCTGAGCTGTGTTCTACAGTAGCTCAGACAAGCCCTGATGCTTTCTGCCTGCTTCCCCACAGCCTGCTGACGTGGACGACTCGCATTTCGGCCTCGCATTCTTTTCGTTCTGTCAGTTTTACTGTCTTCTTTCAGCTTCATCTCGAACCTCCCAATTACCCTTCCTTTTTCAGCTCTGCGGCTGCCTTCCCCACAGCCCCGAGGCCTCTCAGCATTCCGTTATGCCGCTCTTTTTGTCTGAGAAGCTGTGTATGGTGCCACTGGATGTTGCATGGCCCACACACACTATTCCGGGGCAGCTTTTGTTTGCAGTGAGTGATTTTAGCCACAGTCATGCCAGGACTCAGCGGCTGTGCCTTGTTTGTCCTAGGCTAAAGGAGTTGAGGTTGGAGAAAACACTGTTTATTAAAACCACAAGAGCTCTTCTTTAATGATGGATCATCTATAATGATTCTGTATTCTGTATGGATGAGCTTCCTAGCATAAAAACGAAAAATATCAATAGAGATGCGTCACCATATGGTACTGATGCTTGGTGAACAGTCATATGGTGCACAGGATTATGTAATACTTGACTTGAATTGCAGTGGCTCAACTAGCTCAGTCTTACAAATCTAGGTTAAAGTCAGGTTTACAGTTAAGCTTAGGCTTGTAGTGTAATATGGAAGGGAGGCTTGATTAGACATCCAAAGCTGGACTCTGTTCAAACCTTATGGAAGCATTTGGTTTTAAAGGAAATTGACTGAGACAGCTAAAGAATAGGAGATTTTAAAAAATTGTGCAAATCTTTTCAGCAGCCACGCAGGGTCAGGAGTAGTTTGTTTTGTTTTGGTTCGTTGTCCCGCTGCAGCAGGACTGCCTTTCCTGAAACATCACAGAACAAATCTGAGAGGAACGACAACATCTGTGAGAGTCATTTGAATCAGTACAAACATAAGAGTTTGCTTCTACCCAAAATAAAACTCATCTGCTTCAATGAGGTTACAGCAAAGGAAAAGATTTAAATGGACACAATTTTCCCTCAAACTGTATCAGGTACACTTGGTGTACAACTCTGGTCCTGAAAGGCCAAAATGCTGGCCTTGCTCAAACATCCCTGACACAACTTTTCTATTAATTGCCAGGTTTGGTGGGTTTGTTTGGGGTTGGCATTTGCTGGACCCCAGCGCTCCAAGACTAGTGTTCGACCTTGGCTCAGAACTACAAGGTTTGTGTAGCTAAGGCGTAATCAAAGATTTGACCCCACTAATTAGCACTGCACTGTATGCTTAAGCTTCATTTTTCTCTTAGCAATGTTAGCCTTTAGCTCCAGTCCTGAATAACTAAAGAAGCAGACTTCAGATAGTAAACTGCTAATGTTTTTGATGAACTATTTCCTTAATTTAATGCGATATTTGAAATGTATAAATAGCCTAGGCCAAAGGTGTAAAATGTGTGTTGTGTTTCTGCCTTAGTGTCAAAGTGATGAGCGTGAGAGGAGATCTGTCCTTCTCTAGGCTCCCGCTCTGTCTACCTGACTCTGCTGTTTTTTCCCTGTTAATCTGCAGTCTCGGCACAGACCCAACACGGAGGGAGAGAGAGAGATTACAGGGGTTACGCAGTGTTACGCTGTCTGTCAAGCTGCACAGCACAAAACAGGCATCTCAAGTGTGGAAAGTACACTTTCTCTCTCACAGCCTCTTTGTTTTTCTTTGTTTCTCCCCCACTCTCTCTCTGTCTCTCACCCTCTGTGTCCGTGTCTCTCTTTGTGTGTGTGTGTGTGCGTGTGTGTGTGTGTGTGTGTGTGTGTGTATGTATGTATGTATGTATGTATAACTACACAACCATAGCATTCTCCTTTTCTTTTGTTCCTCCAACCAAGCTGAACTTGTGTATCTTTCAGTGTGGAGCTTATGCAGTATTGGGTAGCCACAGCGAGTCTGGGCCAGGTTGTTGCTTTCCCTCTACCATTAACATGCTTGAACAGGGTGCAGTTTCTCAGCCAAGGGCACGTCCGGGATGAGGCTAGCAAGCCTCCGGCCTGGGCTGCACAAAGATGACAGAGCCCACCCTGAGTGAATTGGCATGGCTTAGAGTGTGTGGGTCATTAGATACTAAATGCCTTTGCTTTTAAGCCTCTGTAACATGACTCTCCAGCGCTGGAGTATCGGCTGTTTAAACTTGAGCTAGGTTTAAGTGCTCCAGGTTTTCTCTCTCCTCCTTTCTCTGTGTCTGCCTCCCTCTCTTTCTCACTACCTTTTTCTTGCTCTCATTCATTGTGCTAATCAAAAGAAACTGTAGGATTAGCCTCAGTGACCAGTTGTTTGAAGAGGACTTCAGTTGATTGTGAGTGTTTTTGGCAGGAAAATCTAATTTACAGTTTTCCCCATACCCCATGTAGTTTATCAGTCCTTTGCAAAAATTGGAACGGCCTTTTTCTTTTTTTTATACTGAAGCTACAAGGCTAGCCAGCAAGTGCTGGTATGCTATTAGTCTACATGCACTTAACACTTAACATAACGTAACAATGCTGTTTCTGACATTCTACAACAATATGGCATCCATAAAAATGGACAAAAGTACCGGCAGAATTCATGTTAGTAAGCTAACTGGTCAGAAACGTATACCTTTAGCATCAGGCAATCTTATAAATCACACAGTTTCCTCACTGAGTTAATTTGTTTAAAACATTTGATTTTACTGTTTGTGTATTACTATAAAAATTGATAAAGTGCATCATATAACTAGACATAGTCGTACTAGAGATAACTACCTGACAAATTAAATTTAACAGAAGTTAAAGCTTGTTCAAATCAGAGCTGATTGTGTAGTCATTTGATCTTTGCTGTACTGAAAAAAGGCTGAAATTCAAAAGAAAATAAATTTTTTTATACCAGTCCTCCACTTTCTGCTCATTTTCTTAGCAAATGTTATTCAGAGTAATATTTGTGTGTGTGTGTGTGTGTGTGTGTGTGTGTGTGTGTGTGTGTGTGTGTGTGTGTGTGTGTGTGTGTTCATGTTCTGGGCAGGGAGTGCTGGGCTTGTCCTCCAGCTGTCATTGCTCCTACTCATCCAAACACCATTGAAATTATATTCCATGTGTGTACCCTCTGTGCTTGCTTCCACATGCATGTGCACGTTGAACTCGTGTGTGAGGGTGCGGCTGCTGTGAAATGCGGGGTTGGGTGGATAATAACCCCAAGACACAAGTCGTATCTCATACTCACATGGCCTAACACTCTCTTTGTCTTCTCCCAAGGGCTGCTGACGCTAGAGCAGTCTCTGTCCTCGTATGCAGAGCAGGTGAGGCTGTTGCTGAGAGAGTTAGGAGAAGTTTCAGACGAGAGAAGGATGGAGGATTCCAGCTGTGCACTCAGGCAACTAACAGGATGAAGTGCTGATAGTCTGTGACTCAGTCTGTGTGGGCGTTGTCTGTCACCTGCCTTCCTCATTTAGCAGAATTGAACTCTCCTCCATCTTGTATTGCATTCCTGTGTTCATGAGTGAATTTGCACAAAGGGGTTGCATTTGTTTAGAAAAGTTTGCTTCTTTAAATTTTCTCAGGCGCTAATAGTTATCAAGTAATGGAAGACATTGTTATCAATTGTTGTGCAAACTGCTTGCATGAATCATCTCTTGTTTTCCTATAACTGTGCCAAGCTGTTAGTTCATCTAATACAGACTTAATTATGTGGTTTCTGCTGAGATATTGCTATCAATTAAAATGGACAAATGTATTTTACTGGGGCAGCTGATGGCCTAGTGGTTAGAGAGTTCCGCCTGTGATCAGAAGGTCATGGGTTTGAGTCCTAGGACTGCTACTGGCACCACTGAGGTGCCCTTGAGCTATCCTCACACACTGCACCCTGGGCACCCTGTTGGTGGCAGCCCACTGTTTTATTGGTGATTGGGTTAAATGCAGAGGAAGAATCTCACATCGTGTGCTGTGCACTTTTTTCTTTAGAAGCCTGTAGTTAGTCTATCATATTGTCTATATGTGTCATTAAGCCACATAAGGAGGTCTATGTGAGATTAGTTAACACAATTGACACAACTATGATGCTAATGGAGGGTTGGGACGTTCAAGGGTAGACACATTAGACCTCTAACTCCTGTGTAACACTAAAGAAGCAGACTGTACCTGTCTTGGTTTATTGACTACATGCAGAAAGATTTTAGGCCAAACCACTGCTTTAACTATATGTGAGGCCTGGGTGTTTTTATGGATATGTGTCTGTAGATTAAAGTAGCAAGGTGTTCAATGATCTCTGCCTTTAATTCCATAGTTACATTTGAATAGAACACCTTCTTGGACACTCCTAAGGGCAGGGCTGTCTGTGGCTAGGCTGGCTGCTCTCTCAGCCAAAAGACTAATTTCATACTGCGAGAGAATGACGTGGAGAATGAAATATTAGAAATGAATGTTCACTTATACAAGAAGCTCTGGACCCTTATGTAGTTCTACAATATGTACCATTTTATAGTGGTTTACCTCCTTGAGGATATTAGTTCCCTTTTATTCACTTCCCATGCTTCTAGAATTACACATCGCTCAGCTTTTGGATTCTGTAAGCCGCCAGCAATTGCTCCTACACACAGCTGTCAAAATGTCTGTTATACTGGGAACACCACATATGTGTTGGTAGAATGTCTGCTCAACCCCCTTTAGCAGAACCATAAGCACTGGACTGAGATACAGACATATACTGTAACTATGACCTGGCTCAGAGTTTGTTCATGTCGACAACACAAATGATTCCATTTACAGAGTAGAATTCTTCAATATATAGCTTATTTCAAATATTTGGACTAATGTCACCTTTTCAAAGCGATGTGCTTTCCTGGAAACTAACATCATTTCAGTCTGTCGCCATGACAAACATGCAGATTATGTCATGCACCCATGCTGAAATAGTGCAAGGGTAGCAACCAATCAGCTGTCTCTGTTCTGAAGTGGAACATTGAGAGTTTGGGTCTGATATCATACTGAGCATCATGAGCCAAGTATGATTCATTCCAAAAGATCTATTCACATCATAAAAGCAAACTTTTGAAATCACTTGCACAGCCTCAGGCCCGGGCAAGGCCACACTATAAACTTCCAGGCTGTAGTTTAATGTATGGTATGACATTATCCAAACACCTAACAGATAACGTAAGAACTGGGTGTTCATAAAAGAGATGTTGGTTTTGTTCATGATGAGTTCAAGCTATGACGGTTGAAAGTGCCTGGGTAAAAGTTGGGATTAAGGTTAAGAGATTGTGTTGTATTTAAGGTTGATCATTGGTAATGTTAGCTTTTTCTCAACTTTCCATTCAATCTAACTAAGCTGCTCCCAAATGATATCGGAGAAAGTGGATGGCAAATACAATGGTGCCTTTCCCAAAACAGCATAAGTAGCCGTTCTTAACAGTACCATCATGAAAATTCCCAGAATTCTTTTTTGGGTAGGGAACTGTGGCTCTTTTTTGTGCCAGTATGGCCAGTCCTTGACCTTAAAGCAAATCTGTGGTCTTTCTGGCTACTCTCCTTTTGCTACCTCTCAGCCATAGCGTGCAATTAGAGCTGTTACCCAGCTCTTCAGAATCCTTTGCTGTGGATTTCTGCACATTACCATGAGTGTTTTATAAAGTAAATATGACTTTGTGGGAGATATAACTACAGTTTATACAGTTATAGTACAGTTTATATTATATTTACTCTTTCCTTAAATTAGCCATGATCCATAATTTTCACAAATTCGCCCCATAAAGGAAACACCCTCTCTGAGAAATAAATGTCAGTAAATACAGATCTTGTGTTTGCCTCACTAGAACAATATTGCTAATATCTGACATGTATTTTATTAACTTTGAATCAGTTTCAAAGCCACAGCCAGTTCTATTTTCCCCATAATGTCCTTTGTGGGTTCCTAGCCTTCACTGTTGCATGATGTTTACTGGCTGTGTTTTGTTCAGTTGAATGCCTGATACCCAGTTGTTTTGACGCTTCATCCATTTTCAGATTATTTTTCTTTTAATAAAAACAAGCAACTAATACTTTTTACACTTTCAGAAGATATAAAGTATCAGGCTGTACCTCCGAATGAATAGCCTTTGTTCTGTGTGCTCCTATCCTTGTTTTTCATGAAAACTTCAAATAGCTGTAGATTATTGTCACCGTTTTTTGTCTTATTGACCACATTGTTTATTGTAGCGTTTCATTTGTTCATTTGGATAGACGAAAGCTCTGTGGAATCTCTGCGTGCTGTAAAGAACACCAGAGATGGAAGTTTAAGATCTTTGCTTGCCTTGCAGTCATGAACTAATCCTTGTTTATCTGAGCATTTGGGCCATGATCTCATGTTTCATTCCTGTAGAGGAAAGTGCGAATGTTGTGCTCCTGATATCTGCCTTGCATTTGGGTCCAGTACTGTTCACTGGGAAATATGTTAGTGCTGAGTCACAGGAGAGGTTATGCCAATGCCGAGTAGTACTGCAGAATGTTTTTCAGCTTTAGGAAGTTACACAGTGACAGTAAAAGGTGTACCTGTTGTTGTACTGTAGATCAGACAAAGTACAACAAAGTGATGTGTGCTCTCAGGTAGTACGAAAATGTGTGCTGTAATTAGGAGATAACGTCAGGGCAGTACGAAGCTCTTGTGAATTTCCTTGACAGCTCGAGTGTTCTCATAGCAATTTTGCACTCGCTGCTTACTTGAGGGTAATCGCTGGAGAACGCTTCTGCACCATCCCTGGTGATGATGACAGAAAGTCATGTGGTATTAGCTCAGTGAAACCGATGCCAAAGAAGAGGCCTGTACCGAGGTCTACCCTTTGTAGTTTTGCTTGAAGGAATATTTTGGTTAAAAAAAAAAGGTACTTTCTCCAAGTGTAGTTGATTAGTTGATACATTGGAGTCCATGTTCTGCTTCTTTGTTTAACACTGGATCTAAGGTGAACTTTGCTCATGAACACTTTACACAGTTTCCGTGGTCACCCCAATCTTTGTCAGAAATGCATCCACAAGTCTCTGTGGAGACACCTATGGTTGCTCAGGACTTACTATGAGCTTTAAATATGATCAAATCTTCACCATATAGTGAAACATGGATGTGACTATGACACATACCACCTACCTAAACATTGTTGAAGACCATATACATATTTCAAATACATGTTCCTATATAGTATATAATAAAAACTCCCCTTAACTGTTTTTCCTTCCTTCCTTACTTTTACTTACTGTTTATTAACCTCTTAACCTCTTTTTGACAGGGTTGTTAAGGTGTGTAACTTACCTGGCAATTCCTTAAAGCTGGTGTTGATTTAAGTACAGTTATGATGAACAGATGGCACTGATGTGCCCTGGATAAGAGCGTCTGCTAAATGTAAACGTAAACACCCCTTCAACAGAATTCTCCGATGACAACAGCCTCTTTCAGCTGTATAACACACCCTGCCACACAACAAAAGTCGTTCAGAGGTGGCTTAGTGATTAGTATGCATATTTGGAGTTCATTGTAATGCTAAGCACATAAATCCAGTAGAATCTCACAAATGCATGCATTACAATATTGTTTTGTACAAGAAGTAAAATGAAATGTTTTCTTTAACAAATTGTATGTATATGAAGCAATGTTGTGTATGAGATCAGGTAGAGATGATCTAATATTAAACAGGGTATGAAATTAATGTGCTTTGCTCTTTTATGCATGACCGCATATTTACCCCTGAAATGTATAAGCATGCTGTAAATAAGCATTTGCATGATGGTGGCACACAGGCTTCACATAAAGTGAAGATTTCTACTTTACAACACTGCTATATGAAAGATTGCTGTACCATTTAAGCAATATCAAAGATTTATCAAAAGAAATACTAACCAGCATTAAAAAAATTCTAAAAAATAAAAATGAATTTGATTAAAAACAGACCCTGTTTATTTCTATGCTTTCGAAGGCGTGTTTTCAAATGTGTTTTTTCCTAGTCAGTTATTTTGAAATCTTTAAAAGGCTATGCATATTTTAATTCTTAGGTGAAAATAAGCATTGTTAGATAGCACAGTTACTAATATAGTGGACTGTGATGACCCTAAGTTTGTATAAATGCACTGATGTTGAAGGACATCATGAAAATGAATTCAAAGCTGTTTTAGTCTTTTCACAGGGTTTACATTATCTGGGGAATGCTCACCTTGACAATGTACAGCCATTCATGCCCAAGAGTGCAAAACGATCTCTGAGTGGGTAAGATGGTCCTCTCTCTATTACTCAGTGTTGTATGCTGATACAACAGAATTACATGTAAGAGTCTTGAGCTATCCAAGGGATTTGAAATAATTAGCATTAAAATATGCAACTTGTTCAAAAATATGTGATGGCTTGCTTTATGTCTCAGAGATGGAAATTTGCCATAATTAAATTGGATAGAAGCAGTGATTACAAAAGCATTTTAAAAAGGGATGAAAATTCAGTTTCCTATTAAATGGGCCCTTAAAAATTCCACATAATGTTATAGTTCCACACCAATTGATTTTTCAAAACTTTTACACCTTCGTCTGTGTCCTATCTTCCGGTAACTTCTACAATGCAGATCCTCCAACCTATCTTACTATATTTTGATGGCCCATGGCTCGGTTCAAGAAAAGTGTTGCGACACCAATTGTACAGTGAGCTTAGCTGTAATCCCTGTCTGTTGGAGTAATATGTTAGTTTTGTCTGTTGTCGTGGTTTGGAGTTGTTAGTGAGAACTCTGCTGTACTGCTTGGCAGTGTGTTATACAAAGCTTGTTTGGCAGGACAGACAGAGCGGTCAGATGGGGGACTTGGTCCTCTTTTTTCTGCCTTTTGTCTCTTCGCTTTCAATGAAGAAAACTCTTTGTATCCGACTGTGATCACATGTCACAATATTTGAACAGCTGCAGTGTGTGCATGGGTGTGTGTGTGTGGGTGTGTGTGTGTATTTGAGTTTCTTAATTCTTTAGTTTTAAGATTTAATAGAAACTATTTGAATTGGATGAAGTGGAGGCATTCCATTAACTCTCCATAAAGAAAGAATGTGACAGATTAAGATAAGCAATAAACATATAATTAGCAAACACATTGCTTTCAGATGGTGACAACTTGTACATCAACTCTTTGAACAGCTCCAGGTCTTTAAAAACATACAAAAGTATTTTTTCTTCTCGTTGGATTCATGAATGACTGGAAAGACGATGTATTTTGTGTTATTCCAATCTTGACAATCTTTCACCTTAAACACAAACACAAAATTGTCCAGGCTAGACAAGAGCAGTCCATATTTCTCCACAGACAAAAATAATAAGGAGCATGTTAGGTGTAGATCCTAGGTGTAGATCAGCACACTTTCATACTGTACATTCAGTAAACTAAATCACTAACTGCCTACCTTGTGTTTATTGTGACTCAGTCTTTGTTGCTGATGATGCTGCAGGGTAATGAGGAATTTGTACATTTGTAATTAACCTCACTTATTTGTACCTCAGGTAGGTGTGTGTGTGTGTGTGTGTGTGTGTGTGTGTGTGTGTGTGTGTGTGTGTGTGTGTGTGTGTGTGTGTGTG
>JBBPDB010000134.1:11063774-11084133 GCA_037974465.1 Brachypetersius altus
TCTTAAGCACTGATGTACGTCGCTCTGGATAAGAGCGTCTGCTAAATGCCGTAAATGTAAATGTAAATGTAAATGATGTGGTAGAGTGCAGCATCACATTCAGAATGTTCCTAATGATCTGATGGGCATTTTCAGACAGAGTCTAGTGTTCTTATAAAGTTATGTTGCATGTTATGTTATATATTTTTTAATTTACTTACAATTAAATGTTGGTAATAAGAACCAGGTCTTGCATTGTCAATGAACATAGAACATGCAGTAAACCTGTGCAGTAAATTCTTTGGAATAATAGCGTCCTGCTTTCACTGCACGTTATGGTACTAATTTGGCTATAATATAGCTACATTTTCTAGCTAATGGTAAACCTATATTTTTCTACATATTATTACATTTTTTTGTGATTTAAGGTTGTGCAATGGTATGTTACATTTAATGATCTTTTACCAATGCTTTTCGACAGCTTTTCCTGTCATTTCTACATGTTTTATTACAGTGAGTGTTATACATTCCATTCCATATCATACCGGTAACTGCGAACATATACATTTTATGTACAGTTAACAACATAATGATGCCGTGAACTACGAGCTGTGTACTAAAACCAGCAATTAAATAAAGTGCAGTTTCTCATAGCTTGGATGATGGCACATATAAAATGAGCCAGACATAGTCCTGACAGCAGCTTGGCCACAGAACAGCATGACAGCTGTCTTCTCATTTCCTGCTTGTATGCAGGCCTACAAGGACCTGTTCGCTGTCAATCAAAAGTGAATTCAGTTCCAGAAAACATACACATTACAAGCAAGAGGGGACATGTGTATTTGTTATAAGCACCTCACTGAGCCAACATAGTGAGGAGACCAGTTTGCTTACATCAGCAGGGAACCAGTTTCTAAATATACATTAAATCCTGGAAGTCCTTGGAAATTGTGTTGTGTACATTTCTGGCATGAATTCAATACTAGAAGGCAGGTCTTCACAGCAGAGCCTCCTGACCGGAGGTGTAACTAGGATCTAAAGGATCCCAGAGCAAAGAACTGACCACCCAATACAAAAACTGTGATGCTTGTTTTCTCGCTATTGCTCTAAAGTAGGCTCACCGTTGATGTACATTACAGTAACCCCCCAGTTTTATGCGGATCAGGAGTCACGGATTCAGGGAAGGCTGTAGCCGACCTGTAAGCTTTTTTTGAATTCCACACCAGGGTTGAGCCTCGGTGCTCCAAGCATTTTCTTCATTGTGCAAGCACTCAGAAACTTCAAACTTCACAGTTCAATTTATCTCT
The DNA here is from genome assembly GCA_037974465.1 of Brachypetersius altus. Lineage (NCBI taxonomy): Eukaryota > Metazoa > Chordata > Actinopteri > Characiformes > Alestidae > Brachypetersius > Brachypetersius altus. The sequence continues at coordinate 11,065,061 of JBBPDB010000134.1, forward strand.
AGGAGACCTTTCCAATGAGGCCACGTTTATATTTTTAGCCCGAGTAGATCAGGGGTTATTCCCCAAAAACAGCAACCGATACTTTTGTCCCACGACCTTATATCTCGGCGAATACGGGTTTACCATTACATTTTCTTTAAGGGTATTGCATTAAAATCAAATTAAAGTATCCTGGGAGCATATTTGGGGGTGTATTTAGGGTTTTCACTATTTTATTTTTTTTTAACCAAAACACAACACCATGGTTTTTCACTATTTGCGTGTGCTCTTGGACCGTAACAAAAAATGCAGTGGTTACTGTATTCAGTTACTGTACTGATGCTTGAGTTAGATATAAGGGGTCCAGTGATATTTTACATTTTTTCACAAATGTCAGTGTATAAATTCAATTACTTTAAATGGGACGTACTATAAAACATAAAATCTGAATTTGGAAATAAAAGCAAAACGAAGCAATGGACGTCTGCATCTGTGTCTCCCGTCTGAGCGAGCACAGCAAAGTGTGACAATTATTATTTTTTTAAATTATTTTTTATTTTTATTGTTGTGTTTGTTTGTTTTTTACAAAAAGAGAAATAACAGTAGAAATATGAGTAGAAAAGTTTGCCAAAACTACATTTTAAAGTGATTGTGGTTGTGTGCAAAATTTCCTGTTGGATGTTTGAGTCTACATTCCTCCATGCAGTGAAGCAGGTCCATTTTCCTAAGTGCACAAACACAGTGACATTTCAGTGAGATCAGTGGTCCTGCGCAATGCCTTTGTTTCATTTATCCATGTTTTAAATTCAAAACTATAAGCAATTTCCTACCATTGTATTTCCAAATGTTATCTATATGGTGGGTAATAAGATTGGGAAGCACAATCGGTTAATATATACAGTACCTTCACTAAAGGGTTTGTGCCATCAGATTAACCTTAAGTTCAAAAAGGTGACTATTGACTTTCCTTCCACCATTAAATGCTCTAGCCTCAAATTGCAATTGCGAATAGGCGAGGCAATTTGGCCAGCCGCCAAATCAAATGGCTCTATTAAAGATCTTTGAAATTAAATGTTCGAGTGTGTGCTGGGCCCCCCAAAAAAGTGTCAGCCCGGGGAGGTGGGCCAGAAACAGATAGTTTGCCCTTTTGACAGAGCTGCCCCCTATCACCCGTTTCTTTGGGCTGTAATCTTTCCTTTCACCGTCTGCTCCCTTCACTCCTGCTGTAATTGATTGCTTGTCCTGAAGCATTCTGTGAACTCCTGATTGAAATTCTTCACTATGCTTAGGGACAATGACCACAAGTGGGACCCAGCCTGCACTGGGTAATTTGTCAGGATGTTCTATGCCCTGATGATACTGTGTGTCAACTTTAATTACTTAAAGACCCATTTCATGGAAAACTGATTTTTTCTCTGACTTTATTTAAAATTACTGTTGGTGTATCCCTTAGTGTGTCCGTTTGCACTGTTACTGCCTACATATATGGAGCCTAAGCTTAAAGGTGCAGTAATGAAACCTGGGCTTAATAGTAAAGAGAAAAGGAAAGCATGACTGTTCTTGGTTCATAAAAGCACACAAATATTAAAACTTAATTGGCTTACTGGGATGGGGACAGTGTACATGAAGTTGAGCCCTTTAATTCCTTGCAGTCCTTTAAAAGCTGCATAATAAAAAAAAATGTGTAGTTCACCTGAATGCACACTTTTGATAAGAACACAAATAATGGTTCATGAATGCCCCTTTGATCTTTTAGCATGCACAAAGTCGTTAATCTAACAATCATTATATAACATACCATATTGCAATCACTAGTCTCGCCATATTGTTTACACAAAACAGATAGCAAATTGTGGAGTTACTGATCACCTACCTAATGATTTTTAGTGACTGCACTATAATAATGCACAAAATAACCTCTAGAATTCCCTATAGTAACTAAGTTCTCCATCTAGACAATGTAAGTAACAAACAAACCTCAAGCCTGGTAAATAAACAGTAAATGAGTTTTCTTTTGTTTTAGCCACTATTTGTTCACGTGGTCATGTAAACCTAACCAGCCAATCAGGTTCCCAAGCCAGACCACATGTTGCAGATTGTGGCTTTTCAGGATGGTGATGCTCTGAAGACCTTAATATGGCCCCATTATTTAAATGGGTAGAACTGTTAAGGTTGACATGATCAGTGTATTTGTACACAATGCCCTGTAATATGAAACCTATGTGTGTGCCTGTGTGTATATATATAATTGTTTCTTTGGCAAAAGTTGATGTTTATGTCTTTATGAATACACACACACACACACACACACACACACACACACACACACACACACACACACATACTTTATTTATATATTCTTGTGTGTGGGTGTGTGTATATATATATATACTGTGTAGATCTAATGACATAGATTCCCGTAAACTGAAAATAATAAATCACCAAAGGTTAATGTGAATTTTTGTTCAAAATTACAGTAACGCTTTTCCTTTAGCCAGGCTCTACTGTTCGAAAGAAACTTGATGAGTTTTCATTAGGAGGAGATAAAGATGGATGACGCTGTCATAAACAACCTGTGCATGAAATATAATAATCTGTCATGCGGTCCATATATGAAAGTGAAGCTGACTGACAGCCTGTCCGTCGCTATCAGCAGGTATCTCCGTAATTAGCTTTCAAATTAGAAAATTAAGAATGCATCAAGTGTGCGAGAATCTTGGAATGTATCTTAATAGATTAATGCAAAATTAGCACAGATGATATCGACAATGAAACACTGCATCAATTACCATATTTGGATGTTTTAACGTTTACGTCACTCTCACGCTGCTGTTTGACAGTAATTAGTCACGTCCAGGGGCCACGCTGCGAATTAATGAAAATCAGATACAGCGTCCCATTTAACTGGCAATATTTTGACATGAGCGCCATGTGGGATGGAGAAGGAGTGAGAAATAAGATTTAAGTACCTTTGGGTGAGGTGTGGTGCCACAAGAGTCCCTTTAAATATGCCATGTGATTCATGCTACACTGATTTTAAGTGACTGAGACATTCCTTGTCCAAACTGTGGAGATCCACAGATGGGCTATAATTAGTCAAATAAAACCCCATTATAATATTACTGGCAATAAACCTTTTAGCCTCAAAAGTTTACACTTATTACTGTTATATTACTGTGCTGTTTAACTGGACTAATTACTGAATTGCTGAATGATGTAATAAACTATATTTACATTCACTTTATATAACTGTATGTTTAAATACACTGTTTTGTCTTTGCAAAAATATGTGATACTGGATGATCCACGTAGCTTGTCTTAATTTAATTAAATATCTATTAAATGTACTTGAACCTTAAGGTGAAGATAACAGATTCAAATAAATCTATCGAGGGAAGGCCATCAAAGCCAATTGTGCTCTCTTAGACTCCTGGTCACTGGGTTCAGCACCACCAGGGACCCAACTCCCAATCTCCCAATAATAGGGTGATAGGGCCAATTCGTGGACAGTGGTGCCACTCAATAAGAGTCCATTCCTGATATGGAATTAAGTCACACTTGTGTTAAACAATCAAAATAAAATAATGTTCATATAAACACATATACGTTCTAAACCTGGTTCTTTGTGATGACACAACCGACTACACACTCACCAACTCACACTTGGTTTTCAGAGCTTGGGCTAGACCCCTTACTTCCAGTGAAGAATAATCTTAACAAAAGGCCCTTGTCTATTCCAGCATGACTGGACCTGAGTGCACAAAGCAAGAGTTTGATGTGGAAGAACTTGACTGGCCCCCTTGATCTCAACTACATCCAACACCTCTCGGATGAACTGGAATGAAGACTGGAAGCAAGGACTTCTCGTCCAACATCAGTGTCTGACATCTTAAATGCCCTAAAGAATGAATGAGCACAAATTCCCACAGAAACACTTTTTTGTGGAATATCTTCCAAGAAGAGTGGAAACTAAAGCCCTGTTGGTGTAATGGTCCCAATACCAAAACCTTTGTCAATATGGTGTATGTTTTATTAGTGACAACAACTTCAAATCATAATTTTCTCCTCTTCAAATGTGTTTGTATAGATTGAAAGTTTGGAATAGTTGCTTTCAACAGAACCCTGCTTCTTCTTTCACTGAACTATGAGTGAGAAATACATTATATAGAATTAGTTTAGTTTTAGTGGGCAACTGCTGATGGCTACATTTAGTCAGTGATTTAGTAACTATATGTTCTAATAATCATAATTTCGTTAGATACCACCATAGATCTAAAGCTTATGAGAGAGGAATAGAGGTTCTTTGGAATTTCATGGAGGACTTCAGAAACACGTCATGTAAAGATCTTCAAAGCAATTTGTCAGCTTCCTGATGGTTAGCAAATTATATAAATGAATACACTGAAGTGTTTGCTAGTTAATGTATTGAGGTGGTTGAGTTTTGCAATACTGATGTCTTAAGTAATTGCCTATAACCTCTTTGCATAATACATTTTACGGAAAGAAGAACATGCCCCTGCTTATGTAGTGAAGCCATGTCACTCGGCTGTTCTTTTTTCAGGGGCCGGATAAGGGAAAAGCGACGGAGCATGACCAGCTCGCATGACTTAGCATTTGTCACTTGCAGATTTCCTTTGCTGCTGAATCAGGAGCCACAGGATTGAGTGGAGCTTCATTTTCATTATAGGAAGCAAAGTAATCTGAGCACAGGGAGCCACTCTCCAGAGATTACCTCCTCTGCGATCCAGTGATCACACATCATTGAGAAGAAACACTACCCCACCCCCACCACCCCACTCCCCATGTCTGTGTTTCTATTCATACTGGGTGCTTTTTGCTGTACCTGGGGTGTGAGGAGGATCTCCGTGGAGACTTTCAGCCATAATTCTTAGAAGCTTGGTTTCCCATTTCAAACGAATCTATACTGGCATTTACTAATTTGATTTAAAGATCAGTTTAATTTAAATTATTGAATTATATATTATATATTATTCTCAAAATCTGATTTCAACAAATAGAAATGGTGTAAAACAACCTGCGTTTGCTCTCCGACACACTCACTGTTTGCTGCTCTTTTGGTTCTCCCGGGTTTAAAGATTTTGTGTTTGCATAATGCCATTTTAAAACCCCAATAGAAATTATTATAATTGCAAGTTTTTAAAATGACAAAAACTTTGGGTTCTAAGGGTTAAAAACAAAGGTTACAAAAAGGTCTTTTGGAACGATGCTTTAGAACCGCATTTGGCTCCCTAAAGAACATTTTAAATGGTTCTTTAAAGAAACCATCCACTTCATGAATAAGTTAGTGTGAAGAACCTTTTAAAATTTGATTTTCTTCAGCACCAAGACACATGAACAGTATAAGGTAGCTGGCTGAGTGCTTTGCTTGCCAGTAGGTTCAAGAATATTTATTTGTCACATACATAAGTAGCTGTGGTGTAAAGGGGGGATGAAACATGCATCATTTCTCCTCCAGAACTTGGCTAAGCTCCCAATTGTCTTAAAGACAACTTTGATTCAAACCAGCGTCAGATAAGGATTTTACCAGTCCCCATTCATTTTAGCCCACTATTCCATTAACATTCTGCTTCATGTCCAAACTGAATGCAGCACTGACACTCATTCCATGATGACCACTGTAGTTCACACAGTGAAAATGTGTGCCACAGAAATGTGTATACAGGCCAATTCTGAGACTCAATTGATTTTCTACGATTGATTTTCATATAAAAAAAAAAAAACTACAGAAACACTAAAAGCATGTTTCATTATGTGTGGTTGTTCAGTGACACTGTCTTAAATAGACTCAGCGGCAAGAAAACAAACAGTGTTCTATATATTTTATTTCATTGCCCTTTTTAAAGGAGCATGGTGTGCTCCAGTAGCACTAGACTATATGTTGCATTTTTTGGCTATATTCAAAAGATCTTTCTGAACAGAGCCATTGATGAAGCAAACGGTTTAGAAATGCAGCCCACCTGGACTGCAGCCGAGCTTTTTTGAACACAGATTATATGTAGATTGTCATCCCTCATTGACTTATTTTGTTGGATGTAAATGATTCAAGAACATCAAATGAAAAACAACAAATTATGGATGCATGATGTCACAGTGAGCAATGTGTATATTTCAGCACCACACAACTAAGCTCAAAACACTGTCCCAGGTGCACCTTGTATGTACTCTCATTGGCTATTTTATCAGAAACACCTACAATATAGATTTCCGGCTTACCTACCGTGTTCATTTCATAAGCCCTCGTCTGCCCCATCCATCAAAAGAAAGTGACCGTCAAAGGTCTGTGGCTTACAAATATTATTTGGATGAACCATTCTTAGCACAGCAGTGATAATAATATGGTGTTGGCAACGGTGTGCTGCTGGAATGAGTTTGTCGAGCAGAGTGGTGTTGCTGGGGGTCTTACACACAACTTTCTTGTGTTCCACCACCTAATATCCAACAAGCAGCAGTTTTAAAGTGAAGGGCCAAAAGATGACAAACACTGTTCATCATCATCAAGCCTGACTGGACATCCGCAAGGTCCAGCTACAAGAATGTGACCACAGTGTGACATATGGTGCACCCAGATACTATCGTGCCGCTGCTGTGCTGAGACTAGTCCACCACCCAACTAATATCTGGTCAACAGTGGTGCCATGGTGGTCCCTTTCCATTACTGAATGGGGTTAGAGAAGTATTGGGACACCTGTCCATTATGCCAACAGGGACTTTCATTAAAATACATAGACTCTAATATAGAGTTGGTCTCCCATTTGCAGCTATTACAGCTTCCATTCTTCAGGGAAGGCTCACAATCTTCATTCCAGGTAATTCCAAAGGTGTTGGATGGGGTTGAGGTCAGTCAAGTTTGTGAAACACCAAATTAATGTAACATTAATCTTAATGGACCATGCTTTGTGCACCGGTGCACAGTCATGCTGGAATAGAAAAGGTTCTTCCCCTAAAGGTGTCCACAAAATTGGAAGCATGGTGTTGTCCAAAATGTCTTGGTATGATGAAGCATTAAGATTAACCTTTACTGTAAGTACACGGCCACCTGAATTCAGTAATTAAGAAATGTGTCCCAGTACTTTTGTCCATATAGTTTCTGTTTCTAATAAAATGTTTAGTATGTATAGATGCAAGGCAGGTGCTTCTAATAAACTGAACGCTCAGTGTAGAAGTAAAACTGTGTGCATGGAACCCAACATTTCCACCCCATAAAATATATTTTATTCCACTTTCCATAAATATACCTCCTGCGCAAAAATGATACACCTTTTCACGATACACCGAATTCTCCAATGGAATATTTGCATATTATCAGCGGTTGCAGGTCAAGCATGACCAGTTAGTGTTTCCGTTATCACCCTCACATTTTATTTCAATTAAAAGCCAATAGCCAGTCAATCACACGTAAGTTATGAGATAGGGAGTAGCGAAAGGATTCCATCCCATTTTTGTGGCATAACCTATTCTGTCCCATTTTAGGGGTGTTTCAGGCAGAGGATATTATTATTCATATTGCTTCCTGTGCTGTTACTGATTCGCTGACAGTAGTCAGATACTGGACAGGAAACTTTCAGTGCTTTGTCACAGTTCGTTACGTTTGGCTCCCAGGTCGTGCTGCCATATGACGTATGAATATTAATGTCATTTTTCTGTGCAAATTATCCAAATAATAGTACCATCTGAGCTGTAGTAGTGCTTCTAATCTCCTGGTGTAGGACACCTTGCCCCATTTGTAGGATTGTCTCGCTTAGGTTCTGAAGATATATGATGAATGAATTGAATTGAATCAGGTATCAGACTTTATTATTTATTAATGACACAGCAAAATGAAAATTCTAAAATTGAGGACACACTAGGCAAAGCAGAAACAGAGAATAAAAAATAGAACACTGTATGTCCCAAGAAATCAAATATACTCAACAATAAAAGAACAGTTGTTCATCCAAGTTAAAGTATTCAGTTAAATTCTTTGTACTTTGGCTCCAACATTTGTGATTTTAATTTTGATCATTCTGTCACAGGGCTTTATATCTGGATACGTCAATGAACTTTGACTACAAATGTCTCGTCTAATGTCTCCCTTGTCTGTTTTGCCTGTGTTTCAATGTACATGCTGGAGAATGAAAGGAATAAACTGATTTTAATCCCTATTCTTATCACTCATTTTCAGTAGTAACCCTTTCAGCTTTAAATTGTTTTTTGCAAAATCTTTTTTTAAAGTCACCAATAATAGTAGTTTACAACAAATAGGAGTGTTCTTTGGTCAACCTCTTTTGGTCAATCTCTAAAACCTTCAAGAGCAAGTTTTGACCATTTTTGGCCGAATCATTTCCTTGGTCAAATTTCAGTCCATCTGTACCTATTCATATGTGATTCTGCAATTACATACAGTATTTAAACATTTATGAATCTAATGGGGTGTTACGATCACATTTTTAATCAATTCTTTTCTTATTCTGTATCTTAAACATAAGGTGTTTTCAGGGGTGCGTGCGACGGAGGGAAAAGGGGAGGACGCTACGGCAATATAGAAAGCAATAATGGTTTTAATATATACACAAAAGGAAAAACACAAAACCCATACACAACACAAGAAAATCAGGAATAGTACAAACAGAGACAAAACAACGACAATGAACCAAAAACCCAGACTCGAAATATACTAAGAACCAAAACAAGAGAAAACAAACCAGAACCAAAAACCAGGACAACAACTCAGGAAAACAAAACCGCGAGACTCGTGCTTTCCAGGCTTTACAAACCAAACAAAACAGAAGTCAGAAACCTCTCTCGCAATCCAGAGAGAGAAACGGGTTCAGAGACCTGTGTGCCTTCGAGCACATGCGAGGTACTAACTCCAGCTCTACAGTGCACATACATAGAGCCGGATTAGGAAAAAGCATGAGCCAGCAAAGAAAAGGGAACAAGAAATGTTAAACATACAATAGAAACATGGGCAAACAGATCAAGAACTCACCCTCACACACAAGGGATAACAAATACAGACACAAAGGCACAGGGGTCAGGTTGGGCTTTAAATAACCGAAATAAACGAGAAACACGTGAAACTAATGATAACGGGACGTGGTACAAAAGGAAAATGCAGACTAGAAAGGGAGGAACGGAGGAACGGAGGTGTTTTGATATTTGGGAAAAACTGAAAACAGATGTAGAAACGGAGACGAAAACAAAAGCAAAACGGGAACAGAATACCGGGGACGTGACTAAACCAAACGAATAAAAAATTTAACTAATATTCAGGAGACGGGGAACAGAAAACACGGTAGGAGGGCGAGGCGACCGTCACAGCTGTTAATAATTCAGGTTATAAAATCCAAGTTTACATTCACAATTCATAATGGGATTTATACATGGCTGAATCACCAGTGGCTCATTATTAAACAAATTACTACAAAACACTATTTGGAGTCAGGAGTCTGTACTTTGATTCCTATATAATTCTATTAATTTTTTTCTGTAGTAGTGTGGAGCTGCGGAAGCATACTGGGCCCATAACCCAGATCAATATATTGATACCATCCTCAGCTACACACCACTTTTATAGGGGCAGCTGGTGGCCTTGTGGTTAGGGAGTTCCCCCTGTGATCAGAGGGTTGTGGGTTCAAATCCCAGAACTGCTAGGGCACCACTGAGGTACCCTTGAGTAAGAGACCCCCCTCCACGAATAGAGACAGGTGTTGTATGAATTGAAATTCTAGATTACACATTTTCTACAGAATTTCTATGTTTGTATGCAAAACATTATTAATACTGAATTATTAATGATACCCACGCTTCCCTTTTACCCCATTAGAGAAGTAAATGACAAGATGACTTGGACACCAAGCTGGTCTGATTTTCCATTTTGTTTTAAATGATCCCAGTCTGGCATAAATAATAATAAAAAGAAAGAAAAAAAAACAGCATAATAAACAAAAATGAATTTTAGAATGAAGACTCATTTATTGGAAATAAAACATTTCCAATTCCCAAAATAACAAATTATTCTAGAAACACATTCAATTCCATTTTCTCCTTTAATCACTGTTTTGCCATCTTGAGGAGGGAGAGCCGTTTCTCACGAGCCGAGAAGACTCTCCATTATGTATTAGTTCCTCACAAAGAATTTGATTCTGTGTAATCTTGCTAACAATGGTTCTTGAAGCCTCTCCACTTGCTAATTGTTCTTCTTATCCTCTTCAATCAGAGAAAATCGGATGGAAGAAAAAATAATTAATGAACTAAAACCTTGTCAAGGACACATTTAGTCTAAAATGGTCCTTCTGTATCCTCACCACTCCCAGCATAAAAATAAGCAAAAAAACAAACAAGTGAAGGTTCATATGCTTTCATCAGGAACCACTGATGTTTTCTAGCTCTCAGTAACTAGGCAGCACCTCAAAAAATTAAACTGCATTTGATTGTCCCTGACATGCTCTGCCAATATACACACAAAACAGAGACTTTAATGACATTGTATTCAAATACATCGACTTTAATATGGACTTGAACAGCTATAATACATTTCACTTTTCTTTGGAGTTTCTGTGGGAAATTGTGGTCATTCATCCTGTAGAGCATTTATGAGGTCAGGCACTGATGTTGGACGAGAATACCTGGATTTTTCCACTTTTGTTCCATTATTGCCCTATATTTTTACACTGCTTAACAACTATTTATCTTGGTTAAATAGTTGACTTGGATTTAAGCAGTTTTAAGGTAAGAAACAGTTGTGGACTTCTTAAGCACTGATGTACGTCGCTCTGGATAAGAGCGTCAGCTAAATGGCGTAAATGTAAATGAGACATTTCAGTGAAATTCAGTGTAAATTTGTTTATAATGACTTTTGCACCATTTTCTTGGTCTATCTCTGCTTTTTTTGGCATCTTCTCCTGGTTACATCCTAAAACCCTAAAAGTTATTGCTCCCTCCTACCAATCCTTTGTACTGATTTTGTGACACCATCTTACTGCCAGAGAAGAAAAGGATGTTTTTCTCAGCTTTGAGAAGTGGATATTTAAGTTTTTGCAACCCAAGAAGTGTTTTTCAGAGTGGCATGACTGCATAAGTGACATTCAGAGAGGAAAGGAAAAAAAATAGGGCCGCTCTGCTATAAAATAAACACTGAACTGAAGGTCTCTACAGGGGAAAGGGTATTAGGGGTGGTTTTTTGAGTGAACCTTGGGATAGATAAGATAAGATATGCCTTTGAAATTGTACTGAAGTAGGATGCTCATAGGGGATACTTAACAATGCAAACAAGTGCAGACAATGAACATAGTGCAGACAACAATGACACACGGATTAGAAAATCAAGGATTAGAAAAAACAGTAACCCCTTGCTTTTCGCAGGGTTATGTTCCAAGACCACCAGCATACCGTGAAAAACGCATTGTTGTGTTGTGGTAGAAAAAAAAAATGCCTAAAAATACCTATTATCTTAATGTAAAACCTGAATATTTCCAAACATTTAAATTTCATTTTAAACTCATTAGTCTGTAAAGATAAACCCGTATTCATACAGTACAGTTTATACTAGTGTTGTGTCGTTCGCGAACAATTCTGTCTTAAGGGAACGTACTGAACCGAATCAGTTCCTCAGGTGACTTGTTCATTTCTCAGTTCAGTTGAGCTGTCAGCAGCGCAGCTGCCGCAGCACACAACAGATTTGGTTTCCAGATAACCAAACTTAAAGCGTTAGGTTGGCAGTAAAGAGAAGACAGTGAGAGCAGGCACTAGGCAGGAGTGACGGAGGGAGATAGGGGTGTGTCAAGTGTACCTCGGAGAAAACTCTGCTAAATTGACACCGCAATAACTCACGAACAGTAGGACACAGCATGTAACAAGTAGTGTACAAAACCCACAGTTTAAGAAAATGAGTGACAACATTTTTGTGACAATTTGCGAGGGAACAGTGCATGTTCAGTGTGAATCCTTCAATGAATGTACTGTGGGGTATACAAGGGCTGGCCTGGCCATCGGGAATACTGGGCAAATGATTTATAAACAAGTTTATTTTTGCAAACGTGTGTAAATGTCTTTCAGTGAGTGGAGGAGGCAGCTGATGATTTTCTGTGCTGTCTTGACTAGTGTCTGCAGTTTCTTCAAGTCTGACTCCGTGCAGTGGGAGAACCATACTGAAGACTGTATGCTCTTGATGGTGGAGCAATAGAAGATCACCAGCAGCTTCTGACTGCTGTTGTTCTTCATGAGCACTCTCAGGAAGTGCAGACTCTGCTGTGCCTTATGGATGACCGCCGTGGTGTTAGCAGTCCAGGAGATGTCGGCAGAGATTGTGGTGCCCAGGAAGGTGAGGGTGTGCACCCTCTCCACACAGTCACCCTTGATGTAGGTGGGAAGTGGATCTGCCCTGTGCATCCTGAAGTCCAGGATGATCTCTTTCGTTTTTTAGTGTTCAGAGCCGAGCACCTCTAAGACAGCCTTATGACCTTATCCCCATCTCCACCAGAGATCAGCCCCACCAGTGTTGTGTCATTAGCAAACTTAACTACGTTGTTGCTGATGTGGGTAGGTCTGCTGTCAGAGATTTTATGGAACATCAGAGGGCTCAGCACACACCATTGTGGGGAGCCTGTACTCAGTGTCCAGGTGGAGGAGCCGTGAAGTCCCCTGTCTGGGGCTTATTACTTCATTAATAATTAACTTCAAATTCTGTTCAATTGTCCCACTTTTGTCCCATTTTTTTGTGCATTCAATCTGTCCATTCACCTCCTCCATGTTCTTCAGGATAAGTGGACCAACAGTAGCATGGTAGCAAGGGAGTAGAAGGCCATGAGCAGTAGTTACATCTTCCAGACAAATCCCTTGTCTTATTTCTTTATTTCTTTTCTAGCTCCACTTCCAACCTGTTGTTTCTGTCTTGTCTCTACCCTAGTACTGCCTTCCCCTTTAGTTTCCACTTGTCTTGTCCTTTGTGATGCCTTGGTTGTTCAAGTCTTAATTCACAACATTTTTGCAGTTGGTTTATAGTTTGCTTTGGATGTTACTTGCTCCTTATCCTGTTTCCGCCTACCGTTCCACTTCTAAAAAAGGTGCCAGCATGATTTCTTTGTGTCTTGCCACAGAAGAACCCTTTTTTCAATGGTTATATGTAAACCACTCATGGCAGCAGGCATGTTCTGACCAGCACAGTCAAGTGAGCAGCAAGTAGGTGATGCCGTCTCGTTTTTAGCACAGAGTGCAAGTAAACAGAATCCTGGGTTCCTTTCTTTCTACCATTAAAGATGTGAAATAAATTGATGAATATGTTTGGAGCTCAGACTGCATTCATTCATTCATTCATTCATTTATTTCATTTATTAATTAAATCATTCTTCACTAGGTCGCGAGTACCCGGGACCTGCCCCATGGGCACAAGGCAATTATTAATAAATTCCTACATATAACCCAATTTGACTGTATTTTATGCAGTAGTTAGCTTTTTCTGTAATGTTATACAGACAGATTACCAATACCACCACTAAGTTCCTTAGCAAGACCCTTAAGGCTCCAGGGAGACTGTCCCATATAGTTAGGGAAAGGAAGTCGCTTTGGATAAAAGTTTCTGCTGAATGCAGTGAATTTAAATGGATCCAAGCCAGAAGCACAACAAATGGTAAACTGTGGTCACTTCCAAAACATACTCTTATATGGAAGTTCCGCTGGTTTGTATAGATACCCGAAGTGTCAGAGCTGTGCTCTGGTTGGTGTTCTTATGTAACATAGAACCAACGTTATTCTCGTTAAAAAAAACATGTAATAATAGTAACTGCTACTGGGGTTTTACAAATTGTGTGACCTGGAAGTGCCCATAAAGAACAAAAATGAACAAATTACCTTTATATTAAGTCCTAGAAGCAAACAAAAAAAACACAAGATCTTTGAACCGTAAAGAACTTTCAGGATGGACTCCATCCACAAGTGTGTGTGTGGAAAAACACACAGAGTGAGGGGTGTCTGGGGAGTGGCTGAATGGCGTTGCGCTGAGAGAAATAGAAGCAAAGACAGAGCGTGCAGAACAGCTAATACTAATAGGTTTTAGACCGATCTCCATTTCCATGGATTCCATGGGTTAAGGAGGAGCGTAGACTTTTTAGGCTTTACAGTATAGTCAAACCTGTCCATAGAAGATTTGCTTTCTTATGATAAGCTATAGAAAAACTCAACCAGTCTTGAGACGTTTTAAAAATAAGGAACATACGCTAAATAAATGATTAATTTCTTCCGCGAGTATTAACTGAGTATCCGTCCACCTGATTCTGCATCTCTACATTTGGAAAGGCTCTACCCTACATGTTGGAAGATTGCTGTGAGGATTTGATTGTATTCAGCCATAAGAGCATTAGTGAGGTCAGGCAGTGATACTGGATTACTCTTTCTAAACAAAGACCACCACAAAAGAGGAAACTCGGTAGGAGTTTCCCGCAAGCAGCATCTTTTTAGGAAATCCTTTTTTTCTGGACACTCTTCTACACAAGCACTATGTAAAAGGCCCTCCAGTGCTGTGCAGTAATTGCTGCATCAGAGGGATTTCTCCTGATCGATGACAAACTTGCGCCGTAAGCAGTGGAGAAAAGGAGCCACAATTGCTCTTGACACTCTGGGAGAGTAAAGAAAAAGTGTTAGCATTGGCTCATATGGCATGCGGAGATGGATTCCTCTTGTTCTGCCCATCAGGTTGAGGTGCAGGGAGAAGTGGGTGGGGACTTGTGCTATCTCATAGCTAGTCCATCAACCTTCATAATTAGGTGAGTGGAACAGCAGCACAGTGCCGAGCTCAACACTTTTTATTATCTCCTCACTCCATCTTATGGAATGCTCACAGGCTGTGACAGCAGAAGAACTGAAATATGTTTCAAGCCAAGATGATGGGAAATTGTAATGGTCAGTGGCACTCCACTAACATTGTGCTTAATCATAATATCAGCCCATTATTCCTCATGAAATATCTTTGTCAGGGACATGCATGGATTGCTTTTTTTGTTTGCTTTTGGAAAATACGGAATACTAGGAACTGAACACTGAATACTGAATTCACCATAGAAGCTCACAACACTGCCTCCTCCAACCTTCGTGGTTCATGCGAGTCTTGCCAAACAAGTATTTATTGTCTTTATCTGACAGATGTCTTCGCTATCACTGCAAAAATATCTGCAACATTAAGGGGCCAGCTTCGATGAAGTGGCATCTGGTACAATAGCAGTAAAACAGACTTGCCAGGAACAACGGATACAAGAACACAGTCTGAGAAAGCTGCAGGGCAAAGGCTTAAAAAATGTAACACCTTAAATATTGAATTAAAAATATTTAAAAAGTACTGACAGAATCATGCCCAAAGCCTTCAATACATGTTTATTCACAAAACTATCCTGTTTAGCAAAACGATTACAATGTACAATTTACTAACAAGAGAGTAAGATAGTAAGTAAAAGGCAAATCTAATAACACTCTCTGCGGTTACAGACACAGACCGTCGTGATTTACTGTACAGGCTCAGCTCAGTGGCCCCTGGCCATCCGTAATAAAATAAAAGGGACAGTCATTGTTTTACATTTACCTCATTATTTATGCGTTTACAAAAGTTTGACACTTAAGTCCTCTTTTCCACTGCTGATGATAAATTCTGACAGGGCTCTCTTTAATGCCCATTTACACTACCGTTGTTTACACTACCATT
This sequence comes from Brachypetersius altus, assembly GCA_037974465.1. Classification (NCBI taxonomy): domain Eukaryota; kingdom Metazoa; phylum Chordata; class Actinopteri; order Characiformes; family Alestidae; genus Brachypetersius; species Brachypetersius altus. The sequence continues at coordinate 11,080,728 of JBBPDB010000134.1, forward strand.
GTTTACACTGCCATTTACACTACCATTGTTTACACTACCCTTGTTTAAAGAAGGCACAAGCCTTGATTATGTCCTGAAAGATTGTTTACTATCATAACAACACTGTCTGAACTCCTAGAATCAGATATTTGAGTGAGAAGATATATCTCACACAAATATCTCTTCATCACTTAATCATCCATTTCTGTTTTGTCTCTTATTTTAAAGCCTTTATACTCTGTGCTTTACTAATGCCCTGTCAGTAGGTGTTGCTGGGACAGTTGTGTGACAAGCTGCATTCTTAGTAAATCAAATACTAATTCAGGCCCATTGTGAGAGCCTATTGCATCCAACATGCGCCTGGCCCATTGTGTCTTAATTGGATGAACACCCAATCCTTGTAATTGGATCTCCGAGTTCAGATGCAAGTTCCACATGTAAACAGAGTCTAAATGGCTCACAGGGTTGATCATATTGACTTCAAGTACATCTCTTAAACCCCCCTAGCATGAGGTCTCGTCTTGTAGATGCGTATGAGAGCCACAGCGAACTATAGCTTACTTGAAAGTTAATCTGCAGTGCGCCTATTTATTTTTTTGTGAAGACCACAATGACACAAAGCAGTTATAAGTCTTTTAAAACCTATTACTGAGTGGCCTGCAGCCAGTGTTTTCCTTCATGGCCGTTCTGTTGTGCGCCTGCCCTGGCCACCAAATAAGCAGACGCTGCTTACAGCTGATTTATTCCAGCCCTTTTTTATTACAACAAAGGGATTTATTTTAATCAGACCATTTAGAGGCCTCTTGAGTGGTTTTTAAAGTGATTTCATAGTTGAATTGTATAGTGTGGCAAGTCAGTTTTGGTGCAATACATCCTGAAACTGATTCTGTTAACCGGTAATGTTTTGTTTATCTTCCATGGCCACCTGACTGGAACAATTTGCTGCCATCATTTCAGCTTTACAAGGTGAAAAATTCCACTCTTCATTCCATGAAGCAGTTTTGCAGGTTTCCTTCAGTGTTCGGATACAGCTTCAGTTTAAATGACCGTATGGTTTGAGGTTTGCTTATAACATTCATGTGCCAAAATGATCACTATGCATTTTTACATGACCACTTTATATGTCTTAGAGTTAATTGGTTGTTTTTGGTATAGCTCCCTGAAATATGGAAATAACCTTTACTCTGATTGGTCTCTGGTTGGTTTAAATGAAATATGCATTTTAAAACTTTAACAACATCTTACAACATCAAAGGTTTTTACATCCTACATCAAAGGCTTACATCATAAAAAGTGAGTAAAAGTCCGTTTTCTGTGAATGCACCCTTTAATGGTAGTTTCCCTTTTTGGCCTAAGCGTTCTTTTTAAGGCTGGAATTGTATTTGAAATTTTTGGTCCAAATCTGAATAAAGTCTGAGGACTTTCTGTCTGAGAGAGCATCAACTCGAAACAAAGCATCAAAGTCAAAAACCCAGTCCAAGAAAAAAAACAATGTCCTTTCTCCACCCAACCGGAACCATTTCATCAAAGTTTGAGTCCAAAACCAACCTGAGCTCAGGAGAATGATGTCCAAATGTCAACAGAAAAAACTCATTATAGTCCATTGTCACCTAAAGCACCAAATAAAATCTGGCAGGACTGAACTGTTTAAATTACCAGCATCAGTCATCAGATTATGGATTAAAAAAAAAGATATTCTTAAACAAATTCACTTATAAAGCAATGCTTTCCAACATCATTGCAAATGTTTTAAAGCTGGATACACTCTAAAGCTCTATTTCTTGTTGGGGGCATGTTATATTCATCCATCCATCATTATCTGAGTCGATTATCTCAGCCAGGGTCTCGGGGAGGAGGACAGGAGCTTATTCTAGAGCTCATAGGGCCAATGGCAGAGAAGCAACTTCGACACCAGTCCGTAAGGCACACACACACACACACACACACACACACACACTCCTAGCGGCAATTTAGCATATCCAATTCACCTGGCATTTGGAGAAAATCAGAGCACATGGCGGGAAACCATGCAGAAGAACATATAAACTCCATGCTATATATAACATGAAATAATTGTGACATATATACTGTAAATATGAAACATATGTCTTTTTTTGGTTCAATCTGTAAAAAATGGGAGGCTGTGAGAAATCCAATGCGAAATTTAAACCTGACCTGAGCTTGATATTACATTATATGTTTCCATTATATTATGTTACATACTTGGGTTTCACTGTCACCTGAGTATGTTTGATGAAAAAGAGATGCTTATTCAACAATAGGCTGAAGAGCAGCCAAAAAGTCTATGCAGGGGTGGGAGGCACTTTTGTGAGTCAGAGAATGTTTTTAGCAGGCAGAGAATGACGACAGTACAGTATGAGACTAAATTAGAATGTTAGAATGGTCTGAAGAGTAATAGCCAAAGTCACATGCTTAACACATCAAAATCATGAGGTTACTCGATATTTATTGGTTACTCGATATCAGTTCTGGTAACTAATATATGGGTTCTATTACAATAAAAGGGTTCTCCTAGAATTGCATGCACAAGCTAAAATTAATTTAGAAAACTTTAATTATAAAAAAAATTATTATTATTATTATTATTATTAGTTGTTGTTGTTGTTGTTGTGGTTGTTGTTATTATTATTGTTGTTGTTGTTGTGGTTGTTGTTGTTATTATTATTATTAGCATTAGAAGTTGCAGTTAAACCACCCTTATAGATATACATATATGTATACAGTACTGTGTAAAAGTCTTGTGCAAATTGTTAAAATCATTTATATCAGCAGTGGCTTCTTTCTGCCAGCAAAAACAGCTGGATATTAGAATAAATGCAAACAAGCAAGCAGTAAACAGTATCAAGATTTCTTTTTCTAAAAAGTAATATTCTGTGAGCTGGTTAGAAGAACACAGTTTTGGATCCAGGTTTTTGCTCAGTGCCTCCAGTCAGGGTGCCTCCAGTCAGGGTGAATGAATAAAATTCCATAATCAACACACCTAATGAATCTACTGCAGTAAAATGAGTCAAACCAGGGATTTGATGGAGCTGCAAGTAAAACTGGGCTTCCATGAGGAAAGAGGTCTGGAAATGGTTAAGCAACACTTTGCCACATAAAACCACTATTTACTGTATTAATGATGTTTGTATTTGTTGTAATGTAAGTGTTTTAACACTAACTTAACACTACTGCCCAGCAGTAAACAATTTTTAAGCATCATTTGCTCAGGTGCCTAAGACTTTTGCACAGTACTGTATTTTTAAAAAAATTGCAATAAAGAATGGAACATTTGGAAGATCATGTGCTGCGCTAACGTGAGAATCTTATCGGGGGATAAAAAAAATATCGCCGTTAATCTATTCACAAAGTTGGGTTGGGAGCTGGGTCTATACTACGCGAGCTATGATGACTTTCACCTTGATAT
>JBBPDB010000134.1:11084233-11098235 GCA_037974465.1 Brachypetersius altus
CAAACATTTGACTGGTAGTGTATACAGTAACCCTCCAGTTTTACGTGGATCAGGAGTCATGGATTCAGTCACACGTGGATTTTTCCTGAGAACCAAACTCACAGTTTTTACACAGAAATCCTAACAGTAACGCGAAAAATGCAAATATCCTCTGCCTTTTTTTGCTTTTTGGTCGCAATAAATATATATTTTTTTCTGGATGTTTTCACACAAGGGGACTCAGGGCTGGCTGTAGCCGACCTGCAAGCATTTTATTCAAATTCCACACCAGGGTGGATTTCTCACCAGTGCAAGCACACATTTCAAACTCCACAGTTCAATTGATCTCCAGGAGACCTTTCCAACAAGCCCTCATTTGTATTTGTAGCCCGACTAGATCGGGGTTATTCGCCGCAGTGTCCCAATACTTTTGTCCTGTGACATTCCGAGTTGCATATCTCGGTGGGTAATTTAAATTAAAAGAGCCGAATTTTATATTTTCTTTAGGGGTAATGCATAAATTAAAGTGTTTTGGGGCATATTTGGGGGTATATTTAGGGTTTACACTATAAAAGGCATTTTTACGCATTTGTTTTACCAAAACACAACAATATGTTTTTTTCAGTATATGCGGGTGCTCTTGGGTTACTGTATATATATATAAATGTATATATGCTGTGTTTTTTTTAAATCCTTGGCCACCTGCCTCTTGGGACGGATGTGGTGATAACTGTCAGGTCATTCATAAAAGCTCTTATTGGGGGATTTCTTCAACGGGGCCCTGCACTCAACCTCTGCTGACTTGACAACCGTATTCATGAGGAGGGCAAAGAGTATGACTGAGATGGTACAGCCTGTTACTATCCCTTTCTCAAGCCGGTGCCAGTCTGATGTGCCTGAATCAGCATTGACTCTTAATGATGTCGCAGCAGGGCTAACTCAACATGTTTGTGCAGGAAGGAACCATATGCATTTGCATGGTCCAGCCATAGCACAGTCAGGTCTCCTTTTCCCTCATGAGTTTATTTAAGCAAATAAAAAGATGCTTATTTAGGCCATGTTTTACTTCGAAGGAAGAATCCATTCAGGTATTATGAAAAAATACATTTTTAGAATACATATTTAGTGACAGAAATGCCTTCCATTTGGAATGTTTTGTATTAATATGGAAAAAAGATGTGTTACAGATGTGGCAAAATTGATTTGGTTGCAACCCTGTTATATTCTTTGAAGCACCAGGCTAATCAGCGAAGCACATTACCCTGCATTATTACCAGCAGAGCCAGGAAAAGCTACATCTCCAGTGCAGCAGTCTTCTCGTGCTCAGATGGGACTTACGGATCACTCATCTCGTTTCCCCCAAATAGGCACAGCGTGAGCTTGCCATACTTTTTTCAAGCAATTGTAGTTTTCCCCTTATGTTCACGCTTTCTCTCTCCCTTTTATGTTAGCAATGCTTTGAAACGCTCTGTGTGTTTTAATATTGTACCACCTGGTGAGCAATTATATAACTATTTCCAGACTTGAATAAGTACTTCGGCACTAATGATGAAATTATTGTAATAGCTTAAATGGAGGAAATCTCACTTCATCTAAACATGCCCATCAGGACTTCAAGCACAGTCACAGCCTATAGTTTTTTATACTTTGGCGGTTTTGAAATAAGATTTCAAATGACTGAATCAATAAAATAAATGCAAATTACCATATGGGTCCCCACTGCCCAACTCATATAGATGTAAACACTTGCTTATGATTGGATGAAGAAGCATATTGCTGCTGTCATATGTCAAACCTCTTTTTTGTGGAAATGCCAGTTGCTCTTCAAACTGTATGAACATTTCATGATGTGGTCTCTGGAAGTGTGGCTTATAAAGTTTCAGTCCATAACATTTGTGTTGTTATTGTGATCGATGAAAAGTTGGGGTGCAAAATCAACTGTTATATTTGTCAGGCGTAAATTGAATGCTCACTATATATTTCATACCTTTTATGATTGATCATTAATACAACATCATAAAAGGTATTATAATAGAGTAAAAAAAATGCGATACCTTTTGTATTAAAAGTGGAAAATGAATGAAAACCTTTTCATAATTCATAGTTCCTTTCTTTGTGGAGGATGGTCCCATTAATTGTCTCCATGGATTGTCTGTCTTCTGAGAACTGAACTGTATAACTGCCACTAGTCCAGCGGTCGCGGTAATACACTGAAAAGTTGTCAACCGCGATAACAAGAAGAAGAAGAAGAAGAAGCCTGCTGCAGCATCTTTGTGTCTTGTCTTTGTATCTTAGTGTTTTAAACCCCCCCCCCTCATTTTCAACTGTTATCTCCGTTTATTTAGTATTAGTACGCTGTGCCCTGTCTAAACATGTGGGTAGAGAGTTATTTCAATGTTTCTTTTGTGTACGAGTGTTTGTTTTCCCTTGCCGCATGTTGCTACAACACGGTTTTTCACTATACGCGGATACTCTTGGAACGCAACCCCCACGAAAAATTACTGTATGCTAGTTTTATTTCACTCTTTGCAAAGTCCTGTTAAATTCTTGATTCCTTTCCTGTTTTTTGAATGATTGATTGATTCTCTTGGTGTGATGCTGTCTTTCTGTATTTTGACCCCTGCTTGTTATGATGATGAATATTGGATTGTCCCAAATAAGCTACTCTGGACATACATCTCAGCTTTCTATTTTGTTGTATGTTAGGTATTCTTAGGCTCATCCACTCTCTAACCAGAACATCTGAACCAGTGGGAAATACACCATAGTGTAGCAACATAAATACCACTAGCAGCATGTCATTGCCACACAGAAAAGAGCACAGAGCCAGAAATAGCTACCGGACTGTAAAAGTTCACATTGTCCTGTTTTTAAAAGTCATTCAAGAATTTAGCTGGAGGCCATTAGCAGTAAGTTTCCAACTGGTACAGCATGCATATTTGTCTCGGTCATGCTAAACGTTCTGTGATGGGTCAGTCTGCAGATAGTCACGTGTCATATAATTTTAGGAGGATCTGTTTTAGTCTTGTTTACCCAGCATGCAGCTTGTCTCATGTAGTATTTCTGTACCATTAAAATACCATGAATTTGTGTTTAGATGAACAGCTGTTTTCGCTCATCCTGGGTATACACTGCTGTTTTTTCTACTGCTGTATTTTAGGCACTGACCTTGAACTGCTCACAGTAAGCCCACATTTACACACCAGTCAGTCATTAAAAGTCTGTTGTACCCAGGAAACCTGGGCAAGTGTAAGGATCTATGTGACACTGACATGCTACATAGTGAGGGCTAGATGACTGGGTCACAACATGTGCAAGTAAGTGTTTGTCATATGTGAAAACAACGTAGCACACAATGTGAACAGCACAAAAATGTTCTCTGCATTGAACCCATTCATGAAGTGAAGCAAAGGACAGCCAGGAACTCGGCGCCAAGGGAGCAGTGTGTTGGGACGGTACCTTGAGCAGACCTTGCTCAAGGGTGCCTCAGTGGTGCCACTTGCACCATCTGATTACAAGGGCAGATCTCTAACCAGTAGGCCACCATCTACAAAATGGCTGTGTAACCGCACACCAATCAGAATGCCCATGCTGACCCTTATCCACTGCCAAAATGTCTACAATAGACATGTGAGCTGTAGAACTGGACAGTGGAAAAAGTGGAAAAAAGCCGGCATGTTCTGATAGATCACATTTATATCATGTGCATGGCCAGGCATGTGCAAGACTTACCTAGGGCAGCAGTTTGCACCAGGATGCACATGGGAAGAAAATAAACCAGCAGAAGAGTGATCGTGGCATTCATATATGTGTGTGTGTGCATGTGTACTTCATCAAAACTAACAACTGAACTATGACACATGTGACTGTATCAAAGGGGAGATGCAGTTTAGTGGCATTTCAGAGAGAGAACAAAGTAACCCTTGACTGTCACAGCAACGACTATTTACGGCATTCACCTTTTACTTTTTATTACCATAGTACTGCTTTGAATTTCATAACTGTTTATTGTATAATTGTCTAATGGCTGGATGTTTTCTTTTCTTGTTAATGTGCAAGCATATCCAATTACTTTCAATAGTTTTCAATAGTTTCAATAGTTTTATTTAAACTGCAGTTTCAGACAGATATGTGTGTTTTATTTATCTACCAACCAGCTAGCCCAGGAGTCCGAATCTGTTCCATCCTCCTCTTCGGAACTGAACCCACCCAGCAACTCAGTAATGGAGAACCGATTCACCAGCTCTCCTCACTCCATTTCTCAGTGAGTAGCTTTATTTTCAAAAAAGCCAAACACAAAAGAGGCACGATGGCCAAACACTAATGTGTGTGTGTGTGTGTGTGTGTGTGTGTGTGTGTGTGTGTGTGTGTGTGTGTGTGTGTATAAAAACAGATGTACTGGACTGGTGATGAATAGGTAGATTATTTTATTAGGGTTGAGCTTCAGTTTGTTGTTGGTGACTAATTTTTTCAGTATCACAAAACTCTCTTGATTTTCTCTGGGATAGTTCAGCACCAGAGGTATTCAACTGGAATATGTGTATGTTTGAGTTATTTGATTACTGGACATAAAATATTGAGGAGGTGCCAAAAGCAATTGTGTTTTTCATTTAAGCCTTTTATTAGCTTGACTCGTCCGGGTATAGTGGTTTCCGCTGTAAGTGAGGAACAAAGGGAAGTTCACAAGATTAACAAGCATGTATACCCACCTCCCTCACATCAAATTCATTTATGCAGGCGGCTCAGAAGGCCAGAGTCAGTGACGAGGTTTAGTAAATGATTGCAGAATAGCTAACGTGAATAACACAACAAATGACAACCTTCGGAAGCAGATGGCTAACGTATTTTCTCCCCCCTCATCTTTTGTCCTCTAGCTCTGCATATAGTGTTATCCCAGCAGCTGCCTAGGACAATGGATCACTGTTTATTTAGACTCTGCTCTTATTGTTAGCATTATGAAGGAGGCATTAAGGGATCACATTAATATCTGAAGTCCTGGCGACTGCAGGGTGCTATGTTCTGCTAAAACTTTCATGCAGAGGTCAAGGATGACTCATTGAATATTCATTTGAATTAATATTTAAAAGGCAGAAATTGAGATGCTTTTCATTGCACCTACGGGAGAAAGGCAAGGCTTGTTTTAAAACCCAAGGACTTTCATCATTTCACTGTGCTATTCACACATCTACTAATTGAATTACACTTAGCAAATTGGTGGATTATTCATAAGAAGGGCAATAGGGAAGGATCTTTTAAATGTAAATTCTTCATTGTCCAGAGCCTTCAGACTGTGCTGAGCATTCTGTTCACATCTTATTCCACAGCAAGCCATCAGTGGCTTGAACACTGATCTCATCACATTATATAAAACATGACTTTTCCAGTATATACTGTGTATTGCTATTCCTTTCTTGAAAGAACATACCAGCTTTTCTGGATGAATAGGCCAATAAAAATAGTCTATAATCACTTGGAATAACATCTCATTACATTAAGAATGATTTGACCTCCTATAAATTTCCCATTTCAGAAAACGTTTTATGACGGCTATGTTGAGAGGAATCTGCTGGTCATTCTTGGCTTTCAGGAAAATCAGCTAATGATATATGGATTTCTATTAGATGGGACCAATGTATAGGTTCTAATGGATGTTTTGGGTAGTCTAACCATTTAGTTTGTGTTAGAAAAAGAAAAAACAAAAAAAACAACAACAAAGACCTAACATACTACCAGAAATTCTATCGGGAAAGCAGTAAAGAGTACAAGAAACGTATTATAGCACTGAGTATCTTTAAAGGTTTTTTGACGTTTAAGGTCCAAACTGAAGGTCTAGCAGTCACGATCTGGCACTGCAGTGCAGTGACAGTGACACCAATAAAGAACGATCATGTAAAAAGTGTGGCACACAACCACTAAACATAAATGACAGGAAAGTAACTGCATCCTTGTGATTCATGTGTTTCTTTAAAGGTTATTGCTCAAGATTCAGAATTCATAGAGTAGAGATCATATAGCGTCATTCATTCTGGGACTCAAGATGCTCATCCGAGCATTACTATATAAACATCATCACTTTAGATAGAAAATATCATTTCTTTGTCAAAATACTGGCACCTGTTTGACTTGTATATCTCCAATATGATTGGTATGATGGCTATTCCAACTTGCCCTTCCGTGTAGCAGTGTTTTGGAAGGAAGGATAGTTGTCACAGAGAGCCCTCAACAGAGAAATCCATGTGCCATCCATGTGCCTCCTACATTGTACTACAATAAATAGTTCTGCACCGGCCACCCATGCTGTTAAAACACAAACTGTATTGAGAAAAAGTTAATGAAACAGTTTAGAATGGAAAGGAAGGGTTGAGATTGCAACAGAAAAAGTAAAGTACAAGAGGCAGAGAATTGCTTCGGTGCAGATATATCCGATATACTGTACAATGAATGCAAAAGTGAGAAAGCATCTTGCAGATTGTGGTTTCCAATGAGGATAAATGAATGGCAATAATGATTCATTCTAGTACATGCAGACTCTTTCATCTAACCGATGGGGAAAAAACGATGGCGCTGCAATTATTTTTCATCATGTTGTGCTTTTCACTGGCTGCCACCTTTTGCCATTTGTGTGACATGGCAGCAATCCAACAAAGCAGGGGAAGAAGTAGCTAGTTTTTCTCACTACATAAACACCTGGCACTGATTAATACTACACTATAAGGACAAAAGTATCGGGACACCTGATCGTTATACCAACAGGGATATTAATGACATTGTGTTCAAATACATAGACATTTCTGTTAGTACTCTATTGGTAAGGAGAATGTTTTGTTTACCTGTGGAGGGTCAGGTCTAAAACATTGTAGATCGGTGAGTAACCAATAACCAATCATTTTGCATATCAGTCAAACAGCCTTGTCCAATCAGATTGTTAAAATGGAACATAAGCAGTCTGGCTTCCTAGGCTGTATTTCAGCACTACTTTGCAGTGGACAGCGTCTGTTCACTAATGATGTTTGTATTACAGGCAATGTCTTCTTCTAGCTGTTCACAGTAGATTTATGACTTGACTAGTCTATGCAACACCTCACAGGCCTTTAACTAAAGTATTGGGACGCCTGATCATTATACCAACAGGGACTTTAATGACATTGCGTTCAAATGCATAGACTTTAATAAGGAATTGGTCTCCCCTTTACAACTATAACAGTAGAAGCTTCTTAAAATGTTTTCCACAATATTCTAAAATTTCTGTGAGAATTTGTGTCTATTCTTTCTGTAGAAGCATTTACAAGGTCAGGCACTCATTTTCGACGATAAGGCTTGGCTTACAGTCTCTGTTCTAGTTCATCCCAGAGGTGTTCCATGAGGTTGAAGTCAGGGCTCCGTGCAGGTCTGTGCAGGCAAGTTCTCATCCAACCATGTCTTTATGGAGCTTGCTTTGTGCACCGGGGCACAGTCGTGCTGGAATAGAAAAGGTTCTTCCCCAAACTGTGACCACAAAGTTGGAAGCATGGTGTAGTCCAAAATGGCTTGGTTTGGCCTCGCCCAAATACTGAAAAACAGTTATGACCCAATACTTTTGTCCATATAGTGAATTTGAATATTTCATACAAAACAAAAGAGACCACGAAGTGTCCTCTACAGCAAGGTGCCTGTTATTTATACCAATAAAAACAAAAACAAGGACAAGTAGACCCATCTGCAATTGACATTTAGTTCTTTTCCATCTATGGGGAGGATACAATTTTATAGAAGCAACAAAGAGACTAACAGTGATCTTAGAAGTATTTTTTGAGTCATCACTACACTCCTAACAACTGACTTGACTTTTCCTGGGGCTTACTCACACATCAGATCCTGCAGATTCTACCAGTTCCCCTTATGTCATTTTATGCCTCTGACTCATATGGATATGGTTTGCAGCTTATAATAAGTGCCAGTTATCATGGGTATTTGCTTCACAATTGTGCATTGTAGTGAGTAAACTGGATTGACATCCATATTTGATCAGTCTAAATGAGAATGAGAAACTATGTAGTTTAAATTATTTGAGCATATGACACTTGTACACTGAAAAGGTGTTTTATAGAGATGCATGGTTGAAAATAGTAAATGCTGTGACGAGCCGGCCCGGGTAGGACTGTGTTGATCTGGGTTATTTGTGGTGTTTGAATCCTTCTTGTCAATCACCATCCTCTGGAGCGATATCTGCCAGAGGGTAGTAACGGATGAGAAGGGCGGCGGTTGGGTTGGAGTTGGGAATTGTACTGGGTTATGACATTTGGGGGTGCAGTACACCCTGCTAAAGTCTGTATTTTGAAGCCATGAAGCTGAGAAATAAACAAGGCTTGCTTGAAGATCAGTGTGTTTTCATCTTCTCTCTCACACTCGCCACATTGGTGTCTGAAGTGAAAAAGTGAAAGACTGGCAAGATGTAGGGAGACCTGCAGGAGACCTGTAGAATTGCATGCGCTGAGCTTACCCATAATTCACGCCATCAGTGCACGCCTTCCTTCACGCCCTCTTGCTGGAGCGACTGCAGCAGCATGTGCTACTGAAGACCCCGCCTACCGTGATGGCAGCGCTAGCAGAGGCAGGGCACACAGAAGCCATCTTGTCTGCCATCATTCCCATGCCAGCGAGTGGCGGCCGGAGAAGCGGAGGTTGAAGAAGCCCCAGAATGGCTCCCCCCAAGCAACGCGTCCCGTCAACCAAGGGTGTGCTATCCTTGCAGACTGCCAGTACATTTGACACAGCACTGCCCAGCAGCAGCTCCAAGCGAGAAGCAGCAGCAGCTGGCGGGAAATGACCAGTGGGAGGCGTCATGAGAGCCGTGCCGTCCAATACCCGCCAAGCCCCTCCAAGACTCCAGACCCCACAAGTGGGGAAGACGCTGAAGGCCTCTATGTGGTGTGTGCCGTGGAGGGAGTCCACTGTTGAGCGCAGGTCAACAACTGCTTCACGATCACAATTGTCAGGCCAGGCGTGTTGCCCCACACACAGCAGCGGACTCCACATGGCTGGGAGGAGACCAACGTGTGGCTCACCGCGGTGACTGGAGCGCATGCAAAGATGCAGGGAAGGAAACAGCCGACCATCACAGTGAACAGGGTGTCAATCAAGCCCGAGGTGTGGCTCGCGGACGTGGTGGAGCCATGCATCTTGGGGCTGGACGCGTTAGCAAGGCTGAAAACAACAGTGGAGGTTGCGGCGAGACAACTCCACATTGCTGTGAGGACCAGTTCTTTTCAGCAGAGCAGCACACAGATGCTGCAGTGAGTTGGGGGGCCGTCCACCAAGACACGTCAGACAGTCCAAGAGCTGTTGCAGAGTCAGAGAGCCAAGCTGAAACTGCTACTGATGCGAAATGTGGACTTGTTTGCAGGAAAGGGTGAGGTGTGCACACAGGCGCCCCTGGTTCAACACATCGACAATGGGGCGCTGCCCCGGGCCATTTCCCACACCACCAGTTGTCATTGGCCAAGTGGCGGCGGCCAAGTGAAAAATTGAGGAGGAGATGGTGGCAGCAGGGGTGAACCATCAGAGAGACATTGGGCAGCACTGGCAGTGCTGGTCAAAAAGAAAGACGACAGTTGGCGTTTCTGTGTGGACTGCCGGTGCCTGAATGCGGTAACAAATAAAGATTCTTATCCTCTTCTTCAAGTCAATGACATGTTAGACCACATTGCGGGGTCGCGGTGGTTTACCTCCTTAGATTTACAGAGCGGTTACTTAGGTGCGGATGCAAAACCAAAGACATTTTTCACTATCGGGTAAGGGCATTTCTGGGTTATGCCGGTCACATTCGAGCAGCTCATGGGATGTTTGCTGGGGATGGGATGAGTCGGGTCCCGCGGACAAAATGCGTTGTGTACCTGGGCGACTTGCTAGTACATGTGAGGACATTTTGAGGGCAGTACACAGTGCAGCGTGGGTCGGACATTTCAGGGTGACCAAGATGCTAACAGCTTCGCAGCTGATTTTACTGGCCAGGGTTCAGGCAGAACGTTGAGTTGTTTATTCCCTGTTGTGATGCCTGCACCGCAAAAAAGGGAACGTGGGGCCGATGCATCCCTAGGCGGTGGGGGCTCCTATGCAGCGGGTTGGTGTGGACATTTTGGGCTTTTTTCCTCAACCTGAGTTGGGGAACCATTAAGTGTTGGACTATTTTACAGAGTGTCCCAAAGCATATGCGGTAGACAATCAGAGCATGACCACGGTGACAGATAAACTCATAGAGGAGTCTTTTCTGTAGGTTTGGAGCACCGGATGAGCTACACAGTGACCAGGGCCGAACTTTGAGGTGCAAGTGTTTAGGGAAATGTGTTGCCAACTGGACATCCGTACCTGTACCACCCCATACCGGAGCACCAACATGACTGGGACACACACCTGCCCTTGGTCCTGTGGTCGTACCGGACAGCAGTGCAGGAGAGCACACTGAGCATGGCAGCGGTGCTGATGTTTGGCCGCAAGTTGCACACTCCCGTGGACTTGACATTCGGTCCGCCAGAGCAGGGCGCTGACCACACTGAGACACCAGACATGCGCGGTGAGTTGATGGACCTGGGGAGCGAGTGGTGGGGCCTATATTTCCACCCAGGAGAACACACCACGCTCTGCCCGGAGGCGCTCCTTGTGCTGGACTTGGACGGTGCTCCCTGTCGGAAGGGGCTGTGTGACGAGCCGGCCTGGGAAGACTTGAAACAAATAACCAAGCAATAAGTGTCCAAATTCAAAATCCACATTAAAAAAAAGAAAAAAGAAAGGAAGGAAAGAAAGAAAAAAATCCAAATAAAAAAATAAATTAAAACTGCTGGGCCCCTAAATTGCAGGGGACACAGCAACAGAGTCGCAGTACTCACACACATAACTAACAAGACTCTTGATGAAGAATAGACAAGTCAAACATATAACAGGTGGCCAGCACCATTTACAAAAACAGAGGGGAACTTATAACAATCAGTTAACACACAACCAATACAACAGGCTCTGAAACAAAAGCATAATGTTCTTAAATATACAAACAGCAGATTTACTGAACAATTCACAAAATATTACACCCCAAAGGCACATGAAAAGACATAATACAGAAACGGTTTGATCAAGGCCATCTCGACTCCTCCCATGACCAAATACTGCTCCGTTCCCCTTTGGCACCCTTTTGCTTCTGGACAGACCCTTGCCAAACAAGAACACAACAGGAAATGGTAAACATTTTGTGCTAAAAAATGTCTATGCTCCCAGGTTTGTGTCCCTACTGAAGTACAATAAATGTCCACAGCATAACAAAATAGTCTTGTGGGTTTTCTTTTGATAATTGTGTGTGTGTGTGTGTGTGTGTGTGTGTGTGTGTGTGTGTGTGTGTGTGTGTGTGTGTGTGTGTGTGTGTGTGTATGTGTAATAGTTCATAGGGAGTACAGACTTGTCACCCCAAGACTGTCACAGTATGTAGTTCAAATGGTCAGCTTTAATATGTATTTCTTTAGCCAACATAATCTCATATTGACCTTCTTAGTTCATTCAGACCTTCATGCATCAGTATCAACTAAAATGGTCCAAATACTGAATAATTTCTCATTACTGCTTTCTCAAAAGGCAGGGCTACATTTCGATTTCCTGTATAAATCAGGTAATTGGAGAGTTACAAGTGACCAAAGCGGTTACATCAAAGGAACAGTTGTCTTTTTATTTCGCAATAAATGAGGTCTTTGGCTGCACATGAACCATGTTTTGAGGCAACACTTCACTCAGTCACTGTAACTTGCTGTGACAGCTCCTCTTATCACTCTCCAGAAATGATTAGATTCCTTCTCTTATCAGGATGCAAAAAATGGGAGTGCCAAGCTGGTTTCCAGGCATACTTTTGAAGTTTCATTTCAGACGCCATAAAAGAACCCCACTCTTCATTGCAACAGAGAAGACATAATTTATTTATTTATTTATTTAATCGTCCACAGGCAATGGTAAAAGGTCACACACTAAGATATTAGGGAATTCACTCCAGACCTACAAACCACATGCCACCATACTAACATCTGAGTGTGTCTTTACCCTTCTTATATAATTTTGCATGCTGTAGTCAAGGGCAGTGCATCAATAAAGTTATTCTAGTGTCACGCAGGTGTTTTATTTGACAAAAATTAAGGCAGTTTTAGATGAGACAGATGTGCTCGTTTAAACTAATGCCACATTCCATTAGTTGTTTATCTTGTCCTTCAATTTTAGGTTATATCTTGTCCTTCAAGATAGAATGTTTAGGATGGATATTTTGATTTCTATCAGCTTAGTGACCTCAGAAAGTTAACCAGCTGCTATGATTTCAGTGAGAATTGGTCTGAATTTATTTGGAGCAAAGCAAAAACAGTAGTCATTCAGCTTTCAGAACATTCACCAATGCTTTGCACAGCCTGTACTATTACATCTTGCATTGCCCACTCGTTTCACACGTGATGTTTTCTTATCTACTAAACCATATGAAATCTTCATTCCAATCCTCATTACAGGGTGCCTCTGTAAATTAGTAGGATCGTATAAAAGCTATATATTCATATAACTGACTTTCAAAGCTCCCAGTAAGATTTTGATTGTTTAATATTTAAAGTCTGTTTAATGTTTGATCTTGAATCTTTAGTTTGATCCCTTTCCAAGCAGAAACAATGTTCATGCAGCAAACCCTAAATATGTGCTTACATGGATAATTATAAGAATTTAATCTCATTTCAAAAGGCCCTTCTTTTTCATTCGTTCTTTGAGTTCCATAAAATTAGGGGTCGCTTGCTATAACTCCTGAGGATTCATTGTAAGAACAGGTTACTATCAGTTTTCTGATTTTCTGCTGTTTACAGAATGCTCTCTGAAGCTAGGTAACATCAGCACTGTACAGAAATCACCACAAGCATGGCATGATCTGAAGTAGCCTGTGTCCTGTTTCACTGTAGCATTTCTGTATAAATGGATAGACTATACTGTCGATTTGCACTCCGGTAGCGTGTTTCGACAAGGCAGCATAATTCATCAGAATACCTGTGCTTGTATGTACATTGTCTTAAACTGCACCTTATAGATGGAGTTCTATCATTGTTCTTACTGAATGTCATATTTTTGATTGCTGTGTCCATTATAGCACAAAAACTGTGCTATGCATTTGAATGTAGTGTCCTTGTAGGTCTTATGGTTAGGAGTCCCAATACGTTTGTCCATATAGTGTAAACAGACAGACAGATAGATAGATAGACAGATGCATGCAATTGTTTTCATGAAAAACATTGGATTTTTGAGTAAACACAGTATCTGGTTTCTCCTTAAATCCTCATCACTTATGTTGCCAGTGTTTAGCTTAGAAGCCACAGCATGACATGAATATGGAAGTGAGGACTCCCTTGAAGACAAGTCTCATAAGTTGTCCTGCTGATCAAAGTAAATTGCTGTGTTTAGCAGTGATCCCTTAGGCATACAACCTCTGCATTTCCCCATTCCCTGCAATGGGTGAGTTGTTTGCTCATCGACCTCTTAGGCCTCAATTCTTAGTCTTCTTCTGTTTTAACTTCCTTGAAGACTGGAACTCAGTGTCATTTACCCAACAGAATATATATATATATATATATATATATATACTCGTATGTCAAAAATCGTTTTTCCCTGTTGAAATGAATTGAAATGCCGTTCTTGACCTCCAGAAAACACCACTTTTTTTAAATTAGTAAAAAAGTTTATAAGCCTATAAATAACAAAACTAGAGGTGGGCGTATATTACTTTTTTTAACGCCGATAATCTCATTGGAATCTTGGCGTTAACCGCGTTAGATTTGATTTGGTTTTATATTAGATTTGATTACATAAATGTTTTTACAGAAATATTTGAACTTCAGCTGTGACTGTGTTAAAGAGAATACTGCGGTTAAAATCCCCTTATTTGTTTACAGTCTTTTTTTACAGTATTATTCCACTTTATCATTAATAAAGATAAATCTGCACAAAGCAAACATATTTGTCTACTCCTATGTTGATAAGAGTATTATAAACA
>JBBPDB010000134.1:11128267-11140435 GCA_037974465.1 Brachypetersius altus
GGTGAAAGTCATCATAGCTTGCGTAGTATAGACCCAGCTCCCAACCCAACTTTGTGAATAGATTAACGGCGATATTTCTTTTTCATCGCCCGATAAGAATCTCCCATTAACGCCGATAACGGCCCACCACTAGAAAAAACCCATTCAACAAGTGAAGCAGGGGGCGCTAGCAGTGCTGTGATTCAAACCCACAACCTTCTGATTGACTCCCTAACCACGAGGCCACCCGCTGGCCCAATAAGGTTTACTCTCCCAGTCAGGGAATCGAACCCCAGTCCCCTGCATGACATGTGGGGATACCTGCCACTATACTAATGAGGAGTTACAATCAAAAATAAAAAGCTGATAACTCCCACAGACTATATCATGCAGTCTCTCTTGCTTGTGTTTATTTGTACTGACTGGTAAAGAAAGATCAAAAGGTTCACACTTAGACACTCACTAAGTTAATCTTTCTTAATGGTTGGGATTTTGCTTGCAAAATTTAATTTGCAAATCTAAGACTCAGACTTAGAGCATTTTAGACCATTTATGTTCAAATGTTCTGTGACAGTTTTCTGCAACATATACTTTTAAGACATTACAATATTACATTAACTGTAATGTCTTACAATTAATATTGTAATGTCTTAAAAAGTGTAGAAACAGTGCTGGACAAAGTAAATACTGTACAGTATATATTTATAATATTATTATATGGCTATAAGAACACTATAATTATTTATTATTTATTAAGATTATTGTAATGTACCTGTTACTTTATTACACTGCTACATATACCTAGCTTTGGAAAGGTTTTTTTTTCACTTCAGTATTTTATTATGGGTTTAGGGATCTCTGTCTACACACGTTCACCTACACACTTACACACCCACCCACCCACACACACACACACACACACACACACACACAAATGCCTATGTCTCCAGTGACTGCTGCTAGCATGCCTTGGACTCAGTATTCGACTTGACCCCTGAAAGACGTTAGCTAATTAGTTCCAAAGGAAGGCACAATCCATCTTCCTTAGTGTATGCCGTGTCCAGCTTTCAATCTGAAGTTCACTTAGACTTAAATTAGGACATTTTCCAGCACCGTAACCATGGAAAAGGAACACGGGGTATTTTAATCACTGGTATCATTTAAGGTTGCTTTCTTGACCTGGACAGTGACAACAGAACACACAAATTTACCTTTATTTGACTTTCAGACAGTAGCAGGGGTCTAAAAAGCCGGCTGGTGCAATTCAGATTGTTTTTTATGTTCACTTAATATATAAATATTAGATGGACAGAGAAGATATTTTTTATTAGTACCACAAGTGGGAAATTTGCAATGTAAAAAAAAAAAAGATATGTATATAATTTTTACATCCAAGTTAATAAAAAAAGGAAAATGACACGTAAACAAATGCAGTATTACATGTTCTTAAAATCTGCTTGCACTACAATTTATACTACAATCTGCTTGAATGTGAGCCACATTCAAAAACATTGTAAAATGCAGATACACACACATACACACACTAATGACTGCTTCACAACAACCGAACTGAGATTGAGCCACTGTGTGGGAACAGGGACACACAGTTTTTGCTAGCATGACCAATGCAGTGGTAATTTAAACAGTAAAAACTACTTACAAAGCAAATCTTTTTGCCTTAAAAATATGGAGGTTTTTTTTTTTTAACTTTATGACAAAAAGTTAATAGTTCATGAAATGACTGCAAATTACAATAATAAGGGTCTTAAGGTTTTGTTCTCCTTCAGGTCCATTGTTGCTTGGTCTGCAGTTTTGGTGCAACTCCCACATCATCTGGTCTGTGAATTTACAGGACTGTTTAATGCCGAACTCTAGTGAATGTCCTTTTCCTCACACTGGTAGAGGTCGGCATGTGTCATGTGAGTCCCATGCCCTCTGCAGCTGTCACTGCTACATTTAGTATTCCAGGAAGATACTATACATGGAGATCAAAGACGAAAATCTTATGGATGTTTATGATCAAACACTTTGTGCAGATCCCGGAGTGCTGATTTTCAAATGGCCTATCTGAGTGACTCTTAGTGTTCTCAAACACAGCACACTTCAAAACTGAGAATACACTCTTGTGGTTAATAAGAGGAAATTTCCTTTCATTTCATTTCATTTGAGTTGCTCAAAAAGGCCTTAATTTAATGCCTCTCTGTACACTCCATATATCAGGAAGGCAACACAATGCCATTTTATTCAAAAAAGCAACTTTAATACCCTGGAGTTATGAAAGTGATCATTCGTAAACACACCACTGCACACAGTGTGAACAGCACGAAATACTTCCTCTGCATTTAACTCATTCACCAAGTGAAGCAGGGGGCAGCCATGAACACGGTGCCCGGGAGCAGTGTGTGGGGACGGTACCTTGCTCAGGGTACCTCAGCTGTGCCGAGCGGCCTGGGAATTGAACCTGGACTTTCTGATTGCAGGGCGAATGCCCTAACCACTAGGCTACCAGCTACTAGCTGAACTGATAGCAAACTAGTTTGAGCTGATAGCAAACTCAAACACACAATATGGATGCAAGTATTGGGACACGCCTCTTAATTATTGGATTCTAGGGAAGACCCTTTTCTGCCCAAGCATGACTGTGTCCCAGTGCACAAAGCAAGGTCTATAAAGACATGGCAGGATGAGTTTGACTGGCCTACATGGAGCCCTGACCTCAACCTCATCCAACACCAGTGGGGAGGAACTGGAATGAAGATTGCGAGCCGGGCTTTCTCGTCAGTATCTGACCTCAAATGCTCTACAGAACGAATGGGCACAAATTCCCACAGAAACTTATGAGAAGTGTGGAAGCTGTTACAGCTGCAATGTGGGGACCAACCCAATATTAGGGTCTATGTATTAGAAGACCAGAATGCCATTAAAGTCCCTGTTGGTCAGGTGTCCCAATACTTTTATCTTTATAGTGCAAAAACGTTTTCAGTCGTAGTAACTAAACCTCGCATGTCTTGGTCTTACATACTCACTCTTTTTGGTGCTGTATATCAAAAATACCTGAAGTCAGTTCTTACATACTGATAGTGTGATTTAAAAATGGGGCTGATGTGCTCCCTTCCTTCACTCCTGGAGAGAAGCAGCAGTTCTTAACATTTAAGCACTCTTCAATCCAGATAGGCATCTAAGTGGTGCCCCTTAGTTTAATCTTGGTTTTATGTTTACTTTGCTGGCGAATGTTTTGGCCCATCCAATTTGTAATGTGCTCTCCCAAAGTGCGTTAACAGGATTATAGTCATTTGGGAAGAGAAGGACTACAGCAGTGGTAAAATGTCCCATGGTTTTGCAGGATTAGGCAAGTATCTTACTATTGGCCAGTATCTCAACAATGGTGCACTTCAGTATGAATGATTCTGTTCTGACAACACAATACTGATAATTTAAAAATCAGCCGACTTTCCTTTTGATTAGGATCTAACTATTAACTCTTAAATTGTAACAAACTACTGATAAAGTTCAGAAAACTTCAAATAAATAAATAATGAAAAAAATAAAAATGTATTGTAACAAAAATGATCAAAATGGTCCTAGCAATGCAAAGGTCAAAAGGTACACTAGCAAAGGCAACATTTTAAACTTACAAAAATACAGAAAAATAAGCAAAATAAGAAAACTTATAACAAAAGATTTTGTTCTTTTTTTCCAGGAATGATAATACTAAGTGATTGTGTGTTCCTCATATTATCCTTAATATTCTACATTTTCGTTTTCAATATATTTGCTCTAGTTTTAGTATGTTGCTATTTTTTTGCAGTGTAATGCAAAAGCAAGGAATCTATAAGAGGACTTGAATCCTGTAGGACCTACATGTCAGAGATTCCAGCTGCAGAAAAATGTTCACTGCAGCAAAATATTTGTAGCCATTACCATCATGTCAGAACCCCCACTCCCCCCACTCCCTCTCCCTTCTGCTTAGCAGCAGAATGTAATGCTGTAAAATGAGAAATGGAGGTTGGGTGTGTTATCTTCATTTCCTCCGGAGAATATTTTGATGCGGCTCAGGAGAGAGGACTGACAGCCATGCTTATGTGAGGAAGTGTCATGTGTGTGAATTATGACGTGAACCAGGAGCGTGCCGTGGCGGGCAGGCATCAGAGGCTGCATTGTTTGGTTCCAGAATAGTTTTTTCCTGCTCATTAGTAAATGTTAAATTTCTTTGAGGATTAGCCTTGAGTTGTGCTGCGTTTAGCACATTCGTGTCTCCAAAGCCTCATGGGAAAATGACGAGGCACAGCACACAAAACAAGGAATGTTTTACTTCCTTGTTGTTCAAGGTCCCAGAGACGCTGTTGTGTTGTTTAAAAGAATAAAAATTTAAATATTAAAATGATTCTGTTTTCTCCCTCGCTTTTTGCTTCCTTTCTTACCTAATTAAAAGCCATTAGACATTGTTATTGTATATTCTTTACTTCATTAGTTGCAGTAGTGCCATTACAACAATACAATTAATTATAATGAAGTAATTAAGTACTTACATGTAATACGGTCATTTTTATTACTGTATTACATGTAATTAATTACTTGCATTTGAGAAAACACTCCAAAAACAGTGGTCAAGTTCATTACAGGTTTTTAATTCTGGAAGTAACAACTTTTAACAGTGACAGGGTCATGGACACCCAAGCCTCACTGATAAATGTGTTGGGACCAAAGTCCATCTGGTCAGATTCATTAAAAGAGCTAATGTAGCACAAATGCTGAAATAGATAATGTTGGTTATGATATAAATGCCCATGCCAACCCCTGTCCCCTGCTGAAAGTGTTCACAACGGGTATGTGAGCATAGGAACTGGACCGTGGAGCAATGGAAGGAGATGGTCTGGTTTGGTGAATCACATTTTCACTTACATTAGGTGGATGGCCAAGTGCATGTGTATCACTTACTTGAGTTACATTACATTACTTTCATTTGGCAGATGCCTTTACCTAAAGTGACTTACAATATGAGGAAACACTCAAGTTAAGGACAGTGTTAGAACCACAAGAGGGTTCTAAGTGCTAAAATCTTGATGCAAGAGTAATGCAAGAAAATGCATCAGGAGAGGAGATGCTCTCTGAACAGATGATGTTTTTGAAGCTAGAGAGGGATTCTGCTGCTCTGGTGGCCTTCGGGAGCTCTTTCCACCAGCAGAGAACCACAAAGGCGAAGAGTCTGGACTGGGTTTGCCTTGTGTGTAGAGATGTCGGAGCCAGACGATGTTCCTTGGAGGAGCGGAGTTGTGCTGGAAAACCTTAGGTTCTGGCATTCTTGTGGATTGTACCACCTGCCGAAACATTGCTATAGACCAAGTACACCTCTTCATGGAAATGGTATTCAATAATGGCAGTGGCCTTCTTAAGCAGAATAATGCCACACTGCAAAAATTGTTCAGGAACAAGAACAGACATGTATACTTTCCTGGACCAGCAGTTAGTAAAATTATTTTGCAAGTTCTGTGCACTGTGCACTCCACAGCAATCAAAGGAGAACTTTGAAGTGCCGGT
Source organism: Brachypetersius altus (assembly GCA_037974465.1). Classification (NCBI taxonomy): domain Eukaryota; kingdom Metazoa; phylum Chordata; class Actinopteri; order Characiformes; family Alestidae; genus Brachypetersius; species Brachypetersius altus. Next base: position 11,133,785 of record JBBPDB010000134.1, read on the forward strand.
TATGAGTAAGGTCCTCCAGTGTCTGGGCATCGGAAAAACTAGGCTCATGCCACTGCAGCTACAGAGCAACAGGCTTCAAATGCAAACTTGTGCAAGTCCACACCACAGTTTCTTCACCAGGCTGGCTGGCACCTGCTGTGTCAGCCTTTTGAAAGTGGTGGGGACATTGCTAAGGGTCCAGATCTATTGAACTAAACAATGGAGAGCTGGGCCAACTAATTGAACTGTCTTTAGGCACTCAAGACTAGTTAGCTTGCCAATAGCTCATTGCTGGTCACCTCGACTGGCCAGTTCCATCAGGCAGCAGTGGATTGGTGTAGCATATTACACCGGGGTCCTGTGGAGCCTCTCCGCCTTCACTCTCCACTCCTCTCTGACTATGTTTCTTCCTCTTGCTCTCACTCCTCTTCGCATAATCTGTTCAGTTTCTCTCTAGAGTCACTCTGCCACCTCCATTTGGCTCACCCAATCCAACTTCTGATACCACTGTGACAATCCCGGAGAAGGGGCAGCATCTTTCACAGCAGGAAAATGGTCTTTTATTGGCAGACACAGACTTATAATACCAGCTTTAGCTCTCAATGGCTCACCAGAGAACTAAACAGCAGGGAGGTAATCGACTCACAGTAAACTTCACGGCAAGAAAAATCACCTATATATATATATCTACAGTCTCTGTACTGTGGAATTTCTTATATCAATTAGTCTGTCAGACTTTAAATAAAGCAAAATATCCAGATTTGAAGTAGAGTGCCCAAGAGCTGATTGAATGATGTGAAAATGGGCAAGTGATTTATTTTGCATGTTTTACGACGCTCATGTTCATTTCTCTTTTATCAGTGTTCCATTTATTGTGTTGTAATGGCATTGCACAGTATGGTCCCCCTTTTAATGTGAAAATAAGCTTTAGGCCTATTATATATGGCTTACCATTATCTCAATTTGTCAGTACTGGAAAATTAAAGAAGCATACAGAATTTGCTGAGCGCTTTTGTTTGGATTAATGGCGTTGCAGTCCACTGCACACATTCATATGCAGTTATTGCTTACTATCAATACAGAATGGAGAGGCGGAGGGTGACGGGGTCCACTCCCTGCAGTGCAGTTAGTCTGATGGAATACAGTAGAGAAAATGACAGGCCCCGCTGATACAGAGAAAGGGAGAGAGAGAGAGAGAGGGAGAGAGAGAGGGAGAGAGAGAAAGAGGGAGAAAGAGAGAGAGATCAAAGTCAGCCATGATTTGTGACTCGAATGAGCTAGTACAGCGGCTGCGAAAGCTGTGTGAATTCTGCTTTATCACTAATAATGAATGAAGTGAATGAACTGTACTCTATTCTGCAGTATGTCTTACACAGCCAGACTAAATATTTAATGCGGGCGACACTTAAAAGCACACCCCACTCATTTTTGCATTTCTGATCTGATGTGTAGTAATGAAATACAGTACAGCTGGTGTATGATTATGATATATTGTTTATAGTGGTTGCCAGATGGGACAAATAATGTCAAGTTAGATTTCAGCCAAAAACTGGGGGAAATTTTTTGCTTTTTTGTGGCAACAAATATATATTTTCTGGATGTTTTCACACAAGGGGACTCTTCCACACCAGGGTGTTTCAAGTGCGATATTTTTTTTACCAAAACACAACAATGCGATTTTTCACTTTGCTCTTGGAACATAAAGCCCATGAATTTGAATATATGAAGCCCATGAATTTTATGCAGGTGCGTGAGAGCACCTTCAGAGCTCTCATGCATCCGTGTGTGTTTATTGATAGCACTATTAGAATACTTTTTGTTCAAAATGTGGACGAACAAACAGCAAAAGTAGATAAAATACACTGGGTGTGCGCCATCTGACAGTGCCATTTGCATGCTTGGCTAGCTTTCATTTCTCTCCTCATGTGCTGATTCACGGCTTTCTGACGGCCTACTGCCAGTGGCAACTCATTGTGCTTAATCAGCCTAAACAGGACTGACAAAAGCCAATGAGTACAGATCACACAACCAAAACACAGGTGATGGTAAGTCACCAGTGCTTACTGATAGCCTGACAGCGTACAGTCAGCTTAGGTTGTAAACTGTGTTGGTGGCTTATATGGACGTTCCCCCGGTTTGTGCTGATGCTTGAGGTGTCAGATGTCATGATGAGTTTGTTTTGTGTTCCTACATCATGTAGAACCAAAGTTATTGTCATTTTAAAAACATGTAATAATAACAACCACTACTGGGGGTTTGAAATAGCATCACAAGCAAAAATGCTACAAATATTTTAATGCAGTGAACAGATTTCTTTTAAGCCTTAAAATGAAAAAAAAAAAAAAATAGTCATAAGATCTTTGAACCCGAGAGAACTTCCAGGATAATCTCTGCCCTAAAGTGGGTGGAGAAAACCCACAGAGGGAGGTGGTTTTCTGAAATGTTGTGTTTTGACCTTCAGGGCCACCGTAGACCCATTACTTTTGTCCATATCATATGCATTCATCATTAAAACCAGGTCCCCCTAGTGCCAGTAGATATATAAGCACAAAACGTGGCCCCAAGGCCCGTCTTATTGTTGCAGTTCATAGCTGATGAGTATTATTCACACTTGTAGCCCTCTTGGTTATGCAGAACAGTCCAGGGAGCCATGGTCATGTTCTAGTGCTGCTGTATGTAAACTAATTAGAACAACTTTTACAATGAAAATCTGGGATGATTTTTCAGCAGTGTATGCAGTGAGACTCATGTTAGCTGTAGAACCTTCACTGCAGGTTTGTGTGGAAGGAAAGCTGGTGGCAATTGACCCATCACAGCACTGAGTAACATCCTGCAAGTTCATTTCATTAGCTCACATTAAACGAGCGGTGTTCTGCTTATTTAATTTAATTTCAGAAAACCGGATGGGGCTTTTGACCTTTTTATGTAAACATCCCAGTTACACATCAGTGACATAATATTCCAAAGACTCTTTTAACTGAGATGTAATGGAATTATAGATTTTTATCAGTAATATTAATTTGTCCATGTAAATTTGAACCTTATTAACCACACCTGATTAAACTCAGTGAGTCGGTAAAGCCTTTGTGAGCTGAACTCGGTTGGTTAAAGGAGAGATACTGCCGATGTCTGCAGAAGTGCGGTCATGCAGGGATTTGTCGCAGGTTTGGCCTTTCCAAAAAAAAGCATATTAACTCTGGGATCCTGTGGCTCCCCCACAAGATTGGGAGGCCATGGGTTCAAATCCTGAGCAGGGGTCTCCACAAACACCAAGACCTCGGAAATGGGGGGGGGGGAACTTAATCGTCTGACTTTATTAGCTCTGGATGAGATCAGTGGTGGATGAGGTAAAGATTATAGTGTGACTTTCATCAGTGCATTTTCCGCAGCACCTTGGTTTCAACTGCTGGATCATTAGTGAGGCTTTGACTCCTATTTGTACTGTAAACCTGTTTCTCTGACAGCATCATGTGTTTGAATCAAAAGTAATGTTGATTTGCCTCACAAATCTCACACGTACACACACACTGTTCCAGTTTAATAAGTGTAGAACTTGTGGTTAAGCACCACTAGTCTTTTTTTGAACATTTTTGCCTCGTTTCAGACAAGGCTGAAATCAATACATATAAGAATACAACATTAGCCTTTTTACCAGTTCATTTTATATAGTATAAGCTCACAGAAAGGGATCATTGTGTAAAGCCACTGTTCTTTTCTGGCTTCCCAAAGAACCTTTCAGTCGACTGTTTCAGAAAATCTTTAGAAAATCACATTTGTCAGTACAGTTTGAAAAACCTCCATAATATATAAAGGACATGGTAAATTATATATATTTTTTTTACACAAATGATTTTTAAAAACCTTTAAAATGTTCCTCGCACATCACATTTACAAACTTGTTTGATCAGAAAGTTTTTTTTTTGCCAATCCTGGGCCTATTAGTGCCGTCCCTTCTTCACCAAACCCACTCCAGCACAGTAAGGGCTTGATGAACAGCTGATTAGTGGAATCGCCTGGAGGCTGTGACAATGCTCAGATGCGCAGGGCAGTGTAACTGGAACTGGAAAGCACTGTTTGAATGTTGATATGTTGCACCATGGTCCATGGAGAAATATCTCATCAACTATGTGCATGTTAACACCTGCTGATGACAAAGCAACCTTGAACTGTTTTAGAGCAGTCTTGGGACCTCAGCATCCTAGTGGACCACCTGATGCACCTGTCCCAACTCGTTTTGTTCTTCTGAAGACCTTGATTGGCTGAATCAGATTAATTTGTGTGCTAGAAAGTGGATCTCCAGGAGGAGGGTGGATGACCACCTGGTGTTACGGCGGACCTGCTTCCAACACATAACTGGTTAACGAGCTATTGAGGGGAAATGGGGTCGTTACAAGTGTTTTGAATTCCTGCTCCAGCAGAGTATTTTCACTGCTCCCAACACACACCGTATCCAACTAACCAGCACCTTAAACACAGAAAGGGAATGTTATTTCATTTTAAAAATAAGGGAAAGCACTTGAATAAGTAGGGCAGTGGCATCCATGACCAGGATTAGGAAAACATGTCAGAGAAGGAAAACACCACAATGTGGAGGGCAGTAGTGCTCCAGGAATAAGGCTGAGAAGATTGCCCCACCTTGATTAAAAGCATTTCTTTTTTACACCTTTTCTAAAAGCATGATGATTTTGGGCCTCAGCATTTAAAAAACTCCATCAGCAGTTAAGAGTACACTATTGTACTCTTGGAAAAGCACTTTTTCTATGGGATATATATTTTAAATGCATTGGACATCATTCCAAACTCTAACACTACAACACATTTTTGTCCAATTTCATACATTGCTATTTTTTCCATATAGGAAATAATTATTTCTTATCTGCTTTTCCTGTGCAACATCTGTGCAAAAATAGTGGTTTGTTGCCTACTGTATTTATGTTGCATGGATTCCTGCTGCATGGAAAAATGGATTCACGTAAACTGCTGTTTCAGGTTCAGGTGTAGCTTTCAGAGTCCATCAGGCTTCATCAGCATAGAAGCATGAATAAATATGGATTGTGACGAACGCGCTGGTGACCCTTCGCAATCTGCAGCCATGTTTCTTCACTTAGTTGGTAAAAATGTATAGAGAACCACGAATCAATAAGTAATAGACCATATGTCCAAACCCTTGTTGACAGCGCAGGTGCAGTAACACCTTCAAGTCTTCTGGGAAGGCGTGTTATTGCTTGGATCATTGCTCTTATGATTTTATTGCTTCAGCCACAAGAGCATTTGAGGTCTGGTGAAACTCCATGCTGGATGAAGAGCATTAGTGAGATCAAGAGCGCTCCATGATGGATGATTACTTCTGGATCACAAATACTATTCCAGTTTATTCCAAAGGTGGAGCTCTGGCAAACCAGAGAACACAGTTCCACAGTTCCACAGTTCAGTGCTGCAGGATTTTATACCCTTCTAGCCAACACTTTGACATAAGCTTAAGTTCATGTACGGCTGCTCCAGAGAGTCTCATTCTACTGCCTATGCTTCCTGTGGAGATTATAAAAGAGCTGTGTGTGCAAAGGAACTGGATACTTTTGCATGTACAGTGTATGTGTGAAGCTGGGGTACTTTAGTGCAAAGTACATCCAAATCAAAAGAGTTTCTTTTTCAATTCAGAGCTGGTATCTTTTTGACTGATGGAACAGAGCCACCATGCTGTGTTATAGCCAGACTGCATGAAACAAATCTGAAAAAGGTTGCGTACCTAGCTTAAAGGGTAGTTTAAAAAAAGAATGCCTCAGGCATGGGCTGAGCCTTGCTATTGTGTTTCCCCTCAAACGACCCCGCTCCTGCACACTCAACTTGCTTTCTAAATATTTTCAGGCAAACTACATCACAGACATAATTTATTTAACTTTGGTATGAAAGTTAAAGTAGACATAAAACCCAAATCCTAAAGTAGTTTTAAAAAATATCCACTTTTAAAAAAGGTATGAACTATTTATTTGTCGAGCTAGTCAAGTCCCATGCTAATTAAACACATTTGAATAAAAAAAAATTCCCATATTACCCTAAATTCTCGATGCCATTTTAGCCTATAGTTTAGCCTGGGCTTCTATTATCCCAGATAATCTTCACAGCATCCCACATTGCGTAAAAAGTACACCCCTGCCAGTGGAAGCATGCTAATCGACCGTGACAGCTATTAAATGATGTTAACTACAACATGAGGCGGCTGATTAAGGGCTAGTTAGTGATTTACTCTTGGTCTCCACTTGATGGGATTCAAGCACAATATCTTAATAAGAATAGCAATTAATTTTCAGAGGTCTACAGGAACCTTGTCTACACCTGCTCATTCAGTTTTCTTATATGAAGGCTTTACACCAGATCCTGGAACGTTGCTATGAGGATTTGAATAGATTTAGCAACAGGGGCATTAGTAAGGTCAGGTACAGATATTGGATGATTAGAACTGAATCAGAAAAATGACACTCTGTTTCATCCCAAAGTGTCCTATCACAAGTTCCTCTGCCATACAGCCCATTGCTGAGAGCTTTATATCCTTCTTGGTAACACTTCACAGCTGGCAGCCTAGTGGTTAGGGCATTCACCCTGTGATCAGAAAGTCTGGGTTTGATTCCCAAGACCGCTAGGCACCGCTGAGGTACCCTGAGCAAGGTACCGTCC
>JBBPDB010000134.1:11156134-11171366 GCA_037974465.1 Brachypetersius altus
ATCAATTTATTTTAAAGCGTTATAGAAAATAAATTAACGCAAATAGTTAACGTGTTATTTTTAACAGCACTAATATACATATATGTCCATTTAAATATGTACACCAACGCACACATATTTGTGCTACTATACTATACCAATTTTACAGTACTTAAGAATCTATAAATATAATCACAATTTAAAAAAGTTTTATGGCTATAATTATATATATACTGTGTTTATTCACAATAGTATAGTAGCTTTGGTCGACTGTACTGTATATTGTCCTGTAATTTTGTCTCCTTTGCATTCTCTGTATTCATGTCCTGCCTGTAGCCTGTGTATGTACTGTACAAGTGGCTGAAATGACAAGAACATATTTATTTCAAGCTTAAAAGAAACTATCAAAATCAAAAGCGTGGTAAAGACGTGAAAAACAACCAAGTTTTAAACTCCCCAAAATACATGTTTTGTAGTATTTTCATAGAAGCAATTAGTTAAAAAATCCTGTTGGAGGGTGAAATCAAGCATGTAGATGAGGGACATGGTTGAGAAGCTTGTGATGTACCATTCTGTGCTAAAAACTGAGGCAAACTCTTCCAGGGGCACCACTAGGTCACACTGGGGCAGCTGGTAGCCTAGTGGTTAAGGCATTCGCCCTGCGACCAGAAAGACTGGGTTCGATTCCCAAGACAGCTAGGCACCACTGAGGTACCCTGAGCAAGGTACCATCCCCACGCACTGCTCCCTGGGCACCGTGTTCCTGGCTGCCCCCTGCTTCACTTGGTGAATGAGTTAAATGCAGAGGAAGAATTTCGTGCTGTTCATACAGTGTGCTGTGGTGTGTTCACGTACGACAAATGGTCACTTTCACTTCCCCCAGTCAACAAATAGTTGGTCTAAGGCCTGATTTTTTTTGTTTGTTTGTTTACCCCATCATCTATCCTATATCTCACCTAGATAGCCAGATATCTCAGGGGGCAGAGATTCCCCCAGATTGATTTTTGAAGCAAAATCACCCAAATTAAATGAAGAGCATTTTTTTTTCAAAGCCCTCATAAAGCCAGTGTGTTCTGACAGTTCTGGAAAGAGTGCAGGAGTGCTGTCTTCTACCATTATATGATTACATTCCAGTGAAAAGATGCTCAAAGTGCATATTATTAACAACAAAGCATGCTGTCCAATAGTTGCGAGGAAGAATGGAAAAAGACTGCCAGTGATGAAAGATGCATTTCATGTGTAACTTGGGATGTGGCTGAACAACTGTTGAGAGGTGAACCTCTCTATTCCCCTTCAATTACACAAGAGTGCATTACCAGGGCAGCACAGCTTTAGAATAGCAGTGAAACCATTTTTAATGAAGATACGGTTTATCTTCCCGTCTTGTTTCAATCTTTTTGGTATGTGACGGGGCCCACATGCAGATTGCAGTCAATGAAAAGAAATTGAAAAATAAAAGTTAGGAATAGCATTTTTTTAGTTTAATTGGAGCATATCTTATATCATTGCACTGTCCATTCTTGTGCACTGCAATGCCGATAAAGATATTCTATATAATCTATATAATCTGTTGACTATTGACACTAGGGTGGACCACTGCTTCTTGCTTACAGAAAAAGTATGAATCAAATTTGGTTTTAATAATTATTGATTAGAAGCATATTATTTAGGTTTTTTTTTTTAACTATGAACAATAGCACTGCAAGCTGGTCATAAGACAGAAAATATAGAAAGTAACTACTCAAACTGAAGTTGATTTACCTATAGCCTCTAGCCGAGATTCACACAGCCTGTCTGTCTTTGTCAAATGTACTGTAACGCTACATGCAGTGAAACACCCTGTAGATTTGGTACCTAATTAGGCTCCAGCTCTGCCTTCCCAAGTCTGGATAGTACTAGTATTCTGACTAGCTGTTCCGAAATACTGTATCATTTCATTTTTTAGGCTGAAGGTTGGCTACATGGCATTGCATTAATGCACAAACATTGTCATTTGCTTCAAAAGAAACCTGCATTTAGGCTAAGAGTGGTGATAAAGCAACTGTGATTTGACGTCTGTAACTGTGACCAATATTTAAGCTCGTTTTTACATTGTGTATTGTTGCTTTGCACAACTGGGATTGTAGTTCTGCTGTAAAATATAGTGAATATTGTGTTAGTTTGCTACAGATGAGCAAACCAACACTTAAACAATTAAACTACGTAGGAACAAAAGTATTGGGACACACCTATGTTTCAGGGTTTGACCCAAACCCCTTACTTCCAGACTGCAGGCCAGGCCTTCTCATCCAACATTAGAGTCTGACCTCACAGATGCTCTAAAGAATGAATGTTGCACAAATTCCCACAGAAATTCTCCAAAATCTTGTGGAAAGCCTTCCAATAAGAATGGAAGAAGCTGTTATAGCTGCGAAATGGGGACCAGCTCCATATTACAGTCTATATATTTGAATGCAATGTCACTAAAGCCCGGGTTGGTGTAATAGTCAGGAGTCCCAATACTTTTGTCTATATAGTTAAGGCGTGTGGCTCCTGTGGGGCTAAACATTGGCCCTATCGTCGATATTCGATCCCAAGTGGTGCAGTCATCCATACCTAGGAGTCCAAATAAGGACAACTGACTTTGCTCACTCTAAGTGGGCAGTAAAAGAATTAGGAGTTCTTCTCCAAGTATTTTAAACTGTTCAATGATATTTCCATTAGTGGAAGTTTGGAAAGGAGGAGCTAGCTTCCACCGCCCCAGTGTTGGTGGTCTTATGTGATATAGAAAGTCCTAGCTAGAGGAAGAAATCGTCTAAAAATTATCAAATGAAAAATCTAAATTAGTTGGCCTGCTATAGTTGAAAATGGCCTCCTACATATGGTGCTGCTATGTGCAAGTTATTGATAATTATTATTAGCTATTATTTATTAATAGACTACCCCTTCTGTACAGTTTTTATTAGCAGCCATCACTGTTATGAAGGATTTTATCAAGCTTTAGGAACCCATTTTATTCCTGAAACATGGGGTTTTAACCCCCAAATCACCTGCTTATTACTGAATTTAGACTCCAAGTCTGTAAGTGGCTAAATATTGGTCCCCACTGTATTCAAATATATGATCTGCACCATGTCTGTCTCTGGCTTATAAGAAACTGCATTTTTACTGTCCTTATTTCGCCCACTTTCATTCACTATTCACTCACTATCTCCCTCTCTTGCCCACACACTCACACACACTCTTGCACACTGTTGGTGCTACACAGCATTCTGGGAAGGGGGAAATGGGCTCAGATGATATTGCTGTTTTGATGGCTCTCATCACGATCAAAAGACTTGTCCCCCCCTCCCCTCCACTTTCTTTGTGGTTAATGTAGAGTAAGGAGCAGCATGTATATGGTTATTATGATCTTTAAAAACCTTTTCTGTGTGTGTGGAGAGGGTAGGGGGGGCCAAAATCCTGCAGAAATAAATCGGCTTAGTGGACAGAATTAGAGGGGAAGGGTTTGGAGCCAGGCTGGGATTAAGGAAAATTGTGTGAAATAAAGAGCGAGTGATCAGGAGTGACTGGGGTGTGTGTGTGTGTGTGTCTATATCTGGAGGCTGAGAGAGAGAAAGAGGCAGGGGGAGAAAGAGAGACAGAAAGGACGAGAGATAAAGAAACATGCAGAGAGAGACAGACTGATAAAGACAGAGAGACTATGGAACATACACACAAACACATACGAGAGAGAGAAAGAGAGAAATTGATAAACAGATGATATTGAGACTTGTGCATAGGAACAGAGTGACCATGAAAGAGAGAGGGAGAAAAACGAGAGAGAGAGATAAGTGAAAGAGTGGGGCACTAAAGGGGGAGAGAAAAGCGTTGAGGATGGAACGGAGAGAGCGACTAAAGCAAGAGTGAAATGGGGAGGAGAGAGAGATAGCTAGAAAGGGGGAGAGCTAGAGCTAGTGAGTGTATGAGGGAGAGAGAGAGAGAGAGAGAGAGACACGCGGGAGCCAGTGTGTGTGAGAGAAAGAGATGGGAGGAGAGAGAAAAAGAGCGCGCGCGCAAAGAGAACGTATGCGCGTGTGCGCGCGCGAGTCTGCGTGTATGTGAGTGTGTGTGTGTGTGTGCGTGAGAGAGAGCGACAGAGGGAGGGAGAGAGAGAGCGACAGAGAGCGCGCAGCTCACACTGACGCTCATAGATCTCCATCCTGATGTAAATCCAGGGTTTTTAATCCTGACACTCTCCATCTCTCAACCCCCAGCCTTCGCTTCATTTCTACACTTCTCCTAATAATCCTCCTCCTTCTCTTCTTTCCCTCTCCGCTCCTGTCGCCGAAGCTGAATCTAAACCTGAACCTGAGACTGAGTCTGAATCTGAAGTGAGCGATGGCCAGTCTGTGGGCGCCTCCACGTCGCTCCGGGTGGGCTCGGTGCGGATTACGCGGAGAGGAGGAGAGCGCGAGCCTGTGAACGCCAAATGGAGTTTGGGATTTACCGCAAAACATGGGGAAGATGAGCTCCTTGCCTCTGTGTTTTCTCCTGTGTGCGGATCTGCTGGATTTAGCCTTCGGTAAGTGCCGCTCAAGCAACGCCTCAAAGTGGGAATAAAACTGAGAGCGCCGTCCCGGGCTCATCGCGACTCCATCACGACGCGTTCCAGCATATTCCCAAAATAGGTTGAGATATTGGGAATGCTAGGCATGCTGAGCAATTTTGGGAATATGTTGTCTAGCTCCGAACCACGCTCCTTTTATAACGACTTAGTTCTGAGAATATTGGGAATACTGGGCAGTTTGGAGAATGTGTTGTCTCGCCACCAACTTCGCTCCCTTAGAGAACGACCAGTTAGTTCTGGGAATACTGGGTGATTTTGGGAATATGATGGGAATATAGGTGCACGGCGGCAAGGGAAAGGATAGGGCAAGCAGGTTGGGGAAGCATTTCAGACATTTTTTGAAGACTTGACGCACCCTAAGCTGAAAGAGATCTGGAGTTCTTAGCGTAGTGGAAGTCTTGGAAAAGGGTGGCGGTGGTGGTGGTGGTTGAGGGGGAGCTTCACAGCAAATTGTGCCACTTACGATATGAAAGCACTGAAGTTGGTGGAAGGAATGACACTGCACTGCGTGTAGCTCCCAAAGAGAAATCAACCCCCAAAGAAATAGCAATACAAGTAATGTGTTTGTATATTATTCTGTTTATATTCCTGCAGTAACCCATAGCACTTCACTAACGGTTGGAATTTGATATAAGAGATTTTTTAAAATATATATTCCAGGACATTCTCTTTGGGAGGGATGGAACAGCTTGGTTCACTTATTTTACGTTTTTAGGCTGAAACTACCATTCGCTTTACTTTTCCAGCCCAATTCTTAATAGTAAAAAAATAAATCTACTTCTTTTTGGCCTCACTTGGCCCAAGTGGTTCAAGGGCAAGTTCGTTCAGCTGGCTCTTGTAAAACAGAAGATATGGTGTAAAAAAAAAAAATCAAACACAAAGAGACTGTAAAAGAATGAAAGGAGATGAAAGGAGGCTTCAACTGTTGCCTATTGATTTGTTATGATTGTGGTAGGAAGCATTGGTGGTGCAGAACGCAGCCTGGCGCGTTTAAAGTGGAAAAGCTTCAGCTGTGTGGGTGCTCAGTGTGTGTGGAGCCATCATGAGTGACTAGAAGAGGCATTGCTGGTTAAAGCACTCAGGCTTTGCTCTCTCGGCTGGACTGAAGGGTGTGTTAGACAATCGTGTGGCAGTTAAGCCTATCATGAATCAATCATGTGGCTTCTCCATATGTTCGCCACACAGTTCTTCCAGGAAAAAAAGCAAAAACAGAAAACAAACATTAGGTTGGGTTAGTGAAGATGGACTGTGTTCATATGTGCGCAGGCTGTGCCACTGCACCTGAATGATCCTCAGTGGAAGTGATAATGCTTAGTAAAAAATAAATTTAAAAAAATCAATCAGATCTTACCACTGGTCACTGTTGTGCAAACCAGAGCCTCCAGAGTTATTGTCAGAAGTATCCTGCATGCATCAATCCGTCTACAGTGTTTATGACAGCACCTGCATATGATGCAGTTATATCACGCCTAACAGTATAGGGCTGTGTTTCACTTATCGCCTATGTATTCAAAACGAGGTATAAAGCAAAGGCAGCTGTTTTAGCCCATTTGTGTGTTGGTCTGCAGAATTGTGCTAGAGTGGGCAATAGTAGTGGTTTGCACAGTTATAAAAATCACATTAATTAATAGTTTAATCCTGGTTCTTTTTAAATAGTGTTTTGTTTAACAGCCTTAAATTTAAAATAAATAATTGTGGCACTTTTCTGCTCCATTATGGTTCCAATCATCCACCCTTACTATGACGTGCCGTTTCTTGGACTTTAGAAAAGTGCTACAGATCTGCACACCATTTTTAATGAGCTTGAGGCCACATTGTTTCCAGTATTGACCCACTGTGCCGATCACCAGGTGCCTCGCAGTTCTGAGGGAAGCAAGCTGCCTGCAAGTGAGTCATTCTGCCCCCTGTGGATTCCCCCATTTCCCGCTCTAAAGAGAGTTCCTCCCTGGCAGATCCATCATGATCAGGGCTGCTAGGTGTGCCACAGACAGGTGTTGGCAATTCCAGCTGTAGTGTCTCGATAATCACTCACTGGCCTTAGATCCACCTCCTGAGTCATATCTCAGGGAAACTAGAGGTGACCTTCCGCAGGATTTGTCACCCGGAAAAAAAGGAATAAAATTCTTTCCAAGTCTGTGACATTGAATATTCAGTGCCGATCTGTTACTGTCTCACGGCTCAGGTTCTGATGCTGCACTTGGTGTCGGTGTAAAAGTTTGTGTCAGTGATTTTAGTTTTGACAGACAAGTCTCGTTTTACATGCTGTTACAGCAGTTTCTTGTTGGGGCTTGGAAGTTTGAAATTAGTCAGTTATGACAGTGAAACGATACATTGTGGGATACCTGCTGGTTTTTATCTAGGGCTGCACTCTATAAATTATAGCCTTCTGCAGAAGGCCATAATATGCAAATGATTGTCTAACCTACCGCAAAGTTTTACTGTGTGCTGTGAGCATATTGGCCAATCTGAGGCAATGGTAAAGCATGACTGTTAATGCTAAGCCTTGGGTTTGAGCCCTAACGCTACATTTTACTAACACCCCTGTGAGAATTACTAGAAGTCTGGCAATGTAGGCTAGTATGCTAACTGCAGTTGGCTGATCTGTATTCAACACCGATATTTGATGCTTGTATAAGAGTGTGTGTTTTAGTTAAAACCATATTTTGCAGTTTTACATTGGCTCCTTCATTAAAAATGCCTGGCATTCAGATGTTGCCACTATTTTCCTTTTTAATAATGGAGTAAAATGCATCGATTAAACCACATATGATCAATAATAGTTTTCTTAGAACCCCTGACCCTTGCTGACCAAATTTTTGCCAAGCCCCACCCCCATCTGACACACCCCCAAACACAAAAATTTAATAATTAACATCCCATCCTGCCTTCATTTTAGGGTCAGCTCCTCCTGCTCCTCTATTTGTGTTTAAAATAAAGCAGCCCAATCAGCCCAGTCATGCAGTCCATGTCATATTATTGATTCTTTTGGTTTTAATGAATTGCACAATTGAAGCAACTCCAATCTTCCACTTGTTTGACATTGCCTTCTTTATACAGGTTAATGAAGTCCACACTGCATGCACTCAAACTGGAATTCTAAAGTAAGCGTAAACTGTGCTGATGTCTCCCCTGCGTAAGTAGGTGGAGATTGTCTATGTGCTCCAGATCGTGCGCTCGATGTCTCTTCAGGCTCTTTGAAATCCTCTGATTTTCTGGCCTCTACTGTAAATGAAGCTCCAGGGATGTAGAAGTGGGAAGGTGACACACCTCACGGTTTCAAAGTCTGGACTGAGTCAGAAATTCTGCCCTCTTGGTGCCACAAATGAGGACAGATGCAATCAGACCGAAACGCTGACATTCCCCACTATACAGCCTTTATATTCCCCCATGCCTTGTCGTACAAAGAAAAGAAGGCCATTTCTATCCAGTGTCATTGGACAGCATCAGTCACCGGTCTAAAGAGACCCATGTCTTGGCTGCCAACCTTTAAGACATGCAGTTGGGGAAAGCTTTTCTGTGGAGTGGCCATAAAACTGGTCTTTATGTGTAATATGTTGGTGGGAGCTGCGCTCGTGTCTCATAAGTTTGCTGCCTTGATGGAAAATTGACTAGAGCTGCATATTGTGGGATGGGGAACCATAATGTTTTGCGCTATCTTTTCGTCCTTACTTATTGACATCCAAGGGGAATGGTTACATTAGCGTATTATCCACAAGCTCAGCCAATGAAGGCAAGTCATAACATATGGTCAAGGACAGCAGAGCACTCAAAGTGGTCAACAGATGCGATCCATTCTGCCTTTGTTTTCCCAGTCGCTGTATATCACCGGTAGCAGTGCTACAGGTGAACTGAGGCCTACCCCACTATGCTGCAAGGCATTAACACTAGATAAACACCACGACTGAAACTGCATCACTTAAATGAAAGGTTTGAGGTTCTCATTCTTTATGGCTCTCGTATAAACGCGTCCTCTAGAATGAGATAGTCCGTAGGAATATGAGCTCTTTTTTTCCAAGGCTGAAGTAACTCAAAATGATCATAAGGTGATAAACAGAGCAGCCTTGAGTGGCAATTCATCTACCCAGAGATGTAAATGATGTACAGCAAAATCAATCTGCAAGCTAAGATAGTGCACACATACACCCCAGTGCAGGTAGAAACACATACACCAAACACTCACACTGCTGTCAAATTAGAATATAAAGGCTGTTTAGATGAGCTTCTTAGATATTGAAGGGATCATGCCTGTATATTTACTGCTCCAAGTCAAAAAACATAACATAATTGCCACATAAAACACCATCATATGGATCAGTCATGCTCCCATCTCTTGATCAATTTCTCATCACACAGTAAGTTTGAGTATGTCCGAAATTAACGCCTGGGAACAGCTAACATTTTATCAGAAACACAACACCATACTTTGTTGGTTTAAATTCATTAAATTCAGTCTTTCTGCTCAATTCATCAGTCCTCCCTAACCTCTCCATCATCGGAAAGGGTCCACCATAGTACCACCAGATCTCATTTTGAGTGAAGGGTTATCCTCAGACCAGGAGTGACACTGACATGATAGTGACATGCTTGTGTGCATTGGGCTGATGTGAGTGTATTACGCACTACTGTTTTGCTGGATTTTTACACGTCAGTACCACTGCTGGATTGAGATTGGTTTATAAATTGTGCAGCGACAGATGGGCTACAGTCTGTAACTGTAAACCTACAAAATGCATCTATGAGGTAGGCATTTCTGACAGAATGACAAAGGAGTATTACTATTTCATGTGGTGGTTCTATTATTTAATTCACCCTCTGTGTATTATACTTTATTCATTATAACATTAAATGCTTGTTAACGCTGTTCTGAAGGGCAGTGTCTATAAAGCTACATGGCACCTATATTCTGTAAACCATAAAGGACAATTGGCAGAAACTTGCAGAAATATTTATAAAGGCTTACTCCAACCATTAGTTACAATAAAGGCAGTTTTTTGTCATTTAACCTCTGCAAGTTTTAGGACAACTGACACTGTTTAGGAACAGGCCTTCATAAATGTTTAAGTAAGTTAATGTCAGCTGTCGTGAAAGGTTTATGTAGGCATCATGCCATCTTATGAGTGCTACTATTCCCATATCGGTAGCGAGGGCTGATTTTGAAGACTTTCAGAACTGAAATTCAGAGAATCTTTCGACAGAATTGCTCCTCCTTTACATCACAGCGCATTTCATGTTTTAGTCAATAGCCTGCAGGCCTTCAATAGGTGTTGAGGGCGGTCGTCGGCCCTTTTGCCCCACGCCAGAGAGCTGAGTAGGAAGGAGGTCTAGATCCTCTGAACTGCAATTTGTGGAGAGCAGGGCTCTCCAGCCATCTCCTCTCAGCTCATTACCAGCCTTCTAATGCATGGAGCTTTGGTTTCCTCAGCTGAGTCATCCCTGAAGAGGTTTCCATTGACCGTGATTACAGACACAGCCATTTCCCCAGTAATCACTCTAATTCTGGTCAAAAGGACAATTCCGACAGCTACACTCACAACAAATATGCTTAGAAGTTGCTAAAGTCAAACTGATATTTCTTCAAGATCTTAGCAGACCTCAGCAGGACATCAAGCCGTCTGTAAAGTGGTATCCAAGGGAACGGGATGTTTATTCCCAAACAGAAGATCAGAAAGATGCATGAATGTGTCCTTGTGGAAATACAACACTATCAATATGTTGACGAGTGCCTCAGAATATTGTTATGTCGACCCCCTGTCTATGCATGGCATTGAAACGTGCCCCGTGTCTAAATGCTTATGATGAGATGGCATGTGTGGATGCACAGCAGATGAGTAAATCAGGAACGTGATTGCATAAATGAAACTATGTGATGCATTTCCAAGCACAATGTTTACATGTGTGCTGAGCAATCACAATTCTTGGCTCTTTTCATGAAGGACTGGTGTTCTTGTAAACATGGTTATACAGAGAAGTGACCAGTTAGATATGGGCCAGCTTTGGAAGGAGTACTCCAGCAATGCCATGCAGTCTCACATAACATAAAGCGGATGCCTCATGCAATCACCTTGCCAGGAAATTGGAGGAAATGTCGGTGTGTCATCTCGAGTTTAGAGTCAGCATCACGCCTAATGTCTTAGCCGTCAGCGGCGTCCCTGTGCAGACATCTGTGCTCTCCACTGAGTCCCACCTGCAGCCACGTGCTCGCTGACCCATGCAGCACGCTGGCTTCAGCATCTGCATGACGCCCATTTGTTTGTTTGCTCAGATTGATACTTATCTTCTAAGTGCCCACGACTTAGAGCCCCTTGGCCGACTCTAATTTAGCAGGATAGCCTTGACAGGACTATCTTTGTAATAAATTGCTGGAACTGAGAAGTCGTTGGTGGTATGTTATAGCCCTAATTGAAATGCGTAATTCCTGGTATTGAGCCTCTTCTGAACAAAGTTCTATGAACTAATGCTTTTTGTACTCAAAACTAGGCCCGACTGATTTATGATTTATGATAAAGGTTTTATGATGAAAGCTTACGCTGAAAGGAATCAGAAGACAGTAGACAAAACATCCGACTAGTGCTGTAACACCTTTAGAGGACAGCAGAAACAGACAGTTTGTTTATTTAAGCTCAAGCGAGGCAATAGCTTCTGGCTTATATTTTAGTTGTAAAACAAGTAGAGCTTGTGGAGATTATTACATAATCATCTAATCACAAGCTTATTTCAATTTTTGAAGATGATCATTTTCCATAATCATTGGGTTTTTAGAGCTGTATTACAGCTGTAACAAGCAGATGATCAGTTGGGCAGAGGTGAATTAAATGGGACATATTATGCAAAAGTTCTAATAGGTCTATGGGGTATACAAACCATGTTCAAAATCACTCTCACATAAAAAGATCTCACCAGCTGTATTCTTCACAGTTTCAGGCCCTTTCAAAATTAGCTGCTTGGATGGCGAGCCCATTGTGATGTAATACTGGGCCAATTTGCACAGAACCGCCCCTCATCTGTTGAGACCCCACCCACTAGATTAGTTGAAGATCCGCCATTTTGTCCGCTAGTTTTACAAGCATGGATAAGCCGAGCACTACGACTACAGGCAAAGGCAAGTTACACGTGAAGTGTTGTATAGTTGGCTGCAAAAAACAACACAAATCCCTACACTTTCTCCAAGCCAAAGAAAACCAAAAGGACTGTATGGCTCTATTTCGATGGCCATTCCAAACAACAATTTTGTTCCAGTTTCGTTCCACCTTAAATACTGCTATTTATTTTGAATAAGGAGCTGTGAATAAGGAACTAAGTTCAGCGTTATAGAGGATCTATACCTACTTTTGTGACAAGTCAGCAGACTCGCCCTCGTCCCATTATAAGTTGTTTTTTAAAACAAAGTTTTGCATAATGTGTCCCCTTTAAATAAATACATTTATTGAGGCTGAGGAGGATCTAAGAAAAACAATGAAAAGCAGCACTGAGTAATATAGCATATTTATTTCCTGTGTTGTTTTTCAACTGTTCGAACATCCTCACTTCGGCTCAGAAAAGGCTTGTTAATTAGTTGGCTGGTTTAATCTGCTGTGTTGGAGCCAAGCACTACTCACCATGATCTGAATGCAGATATTGTAATGGTTCTTAAAATGTTCTCGATGAAGACAGAAGTTTTGCAGTTATGATTTGTGAATTAAATGTATCCAAAAATGTTTCCAATCCAATTCTATGCTGCACTGAAAACTGAATTTCATTTCAGTAACCTATATATAGAGTCCTATGAGGCATTATGATTGTACAGTGATTAGCGCCGTCACGTCACAGTGAGAAGGTCCTGAGTTGGGCTGGGATGGCCTGGTTTCCTTCTGTTTGCATGATCTCCCAATGTCTGTGTGGGTAGCTCTGGTTTCCTCCCACAGTCTCAAGACGCATGTTAGGCATGCATGTTAATGCTAAATTGCCCCATGTGTGTTTATCTGTGTGTCTGGGCATGATGGACTGGGGTACTGTGATGGGTGTTTCTCACATTTCACCCTACAAGTGCTGGGATAGACTCTAGCACCCCCTCCCACAGCCCTAGTTAGGATAAGTACCTTAGGTGATTGATGGATGGTAGATTCATTCTGTTAGAGCAGTATACCCATTTCAGGTGTGATAGAACATCTTTTTGTGTTGTGTGCATCTTTGAAAAGAACATGAACAATTGCATTCTAGCTTGGTGTAATTGTTTGCTTGTGATCAGAGTAAAACCTCCAATTTGACATTTTATTCATATATATCACTGTCCTGTAGCTTTATCTAAGCTTTCTATTCATGAATTGGACTGGCAGTGAAGGAAACTGGAATCAAATACATGTTATTAAAAAAAAACAAAAAACACACGCAGTGTCCTGGATTCATGGTGCTCCACCTAGAGCTGTTTCAGATGCTGCTAGCTTGCTGCCTTTGTACTTTTCCCAGCAGCAGAACATATGAAGCCTGTAAGCGTATCCCTTTGTGGGCCAGGGCATTGCTTAGGAGGGCCTTTGAGCTTCCTAACTTCGGAAGCATCTCTGGGACGGGAAATATAGATTTCTCAGGCTTTGATGGAGCAGTTTAAATGATTTTTGCACTTTTTCTGTCTAACTATTTAAAAGAAACCTGATAGAACAGTTTTACTTTTACTGTGGTTGAAGTCTTTTCATATATTTTTAACTGAGAAATAACAGGTCAGGATAATAGGAGAAAAAGCTTAGAAGGGAATCATGGCTTTAAGCAGGACATGTTCAGAATTTTGAGTTCACACTGAATGCTCAGTATGGATAAAAGAACTATGTAAATGTCAGTGTTAATTTAATTTCTAGTCCAAAGGGTAATGAATGGCATTCATGTAACGAACACATATTGAAAACAAAACTACACACATTAAGTATATGAAATCTATCAGCCTTTTTTTTGTCCTGTCTTTACTTTTTTGCCCCCTACCATCAAGTGACTATGCTTCCAAATTTCCAGTCTTTAACTTAACCAGTTGCAACTGTGTCCTCCCAGCTGAATCTGCTCCCTAAGCTTTCACTGACATCTTGCTCCCCTTCAAAGAAACACTAGCATTCACACAAACCTCTACCCACACACACCTCATCTGCCTTGCACATTTCATTCTCATGTACAAAAACAAACCAAAATAAACAACACATTTCCAAAACTGGAGTAATAGTTTTGACAAATACTTAAAGTAAGCAAATAGCAGTCGTAACTGTGCAAAACATGGCAGATCAAGTCTCATCATTACACAAACAGCACTTTTTATCTTTTGGAGAAAATCTTGTTCCACTCTTGCTTCATATCTGAAAATACCAAGCATGTTTTTGTTCATAATCCACTGTGAGACGATGACTCAACCGTGTGGGCCTGGAAGAATGCATAGCTGTTAAAGAAGCGATTGCCAGGGAAAAAATAAAAAGATCTTTAAAGAAAAAAATAAAGTCTCATGATACAAATGGGAACTGTAACATAGATAAATGATCAAAAATAGTTTCTAGCATTACTTGTTACGTTTGCTTCCTGCTTTGTACCGGAAACAGAAAAGTGATGAAAATACCTTGTACTTAATTGGTCCTTCTGACTGATAATGAAATAAATGAAAGGGTGGTGTCTTGTCACTTTGGTCACTTTCTCAGTAGGGCCCATATCATCAACCACAGTTGTCAAATATGCAGCTTATTACATCAGGAGAAAGCAATCATTCTTTTGTGATGGCTCTTATTCTTCCTTTTGCTCTCGTTATGCAGTTAAAGGGGGTTGTTCATTGATCTCCCAAGGGTATTTAGTATTGATTTTATTCTCTCCTTGCATTCAGGGTTAATTCAAAGAGGTCACAGAGCTGAGCTACACTATTTAATGAACCTCCAACAACCCTGCGTCTACTCATTGTGCTTCAAACTCTCTTCTGCCCTAGATTTGTCCAAGGGGCAGCTCAGTGTCCAGCACAGATGTTCTTAATGTGCTCGGCTGAGTACATTACTGTTTGTGCCTTTTGACTATTTCAGCATTACATCATATTTTTTATTCATGTACACAGTAAAGGCAAATGTTTAAATGAAATAAAGGATACATATGAGGGCTTGTCTTGAACATTTCAGAGACTAGTACAGTACTAAGGGGTCATCAATGGTTTGATGGATATGATCTAGCAGGACATCCCTCTGATGAAGCACCTGTAACAGTGCATGACTACTTTGTTTGAGTTTATTTGAGATATAAGGAGTGTTACAATCGGTTTGACCCAGTAGAGAACCATGACTATTAGAGCTAACTTATGTTCAGGTCATAAATATACAAGAATGCTAATCTCTGTATCACCACAATGGAATTTGGAATGTTAGATTAGCAGTGGTCTTTTATTAAAAACATTTTTCCCCACTGATTTGGTATTGGCCAGATTTATCTGCTATACTACCAAAAAAGGGTGAAGGTGCTCCACAATACATTATTGGACAGGAGTTTGGAGAACACTAACTGCCTAAGAAGGAACTGCTTATATATGAGTGGGGAAGACAGCACAGAGAATTGAACTCCTGATGAAATAGTCAATGCGTAGATGGTCAGCCCTCTGGCATGTTGATGTTAAGTGAAAGTGACCATTTGTCATACGTGAACACACCACTGCACACAGTGTGAACAGCACGAAATTCAACCTCTGCA
>JBBPDB010000134.1:11219737-11229832 GCA_037974465.1 Brachypetersius altus
GAGAGACACCATCTGCCGGAATCAAATTCCTTGTATGTGTTCGCTCACATACTTGGCCAATAAACGCGATTCTGATTGTCCTAGAAGTTAACACAGTGTAAGTGACACAGTGTGTGTGTGTATATATATACATGAGATTATATATCATGAGATTCATTTTATGTATACATCATATGACATGATATAACCTTATGTGTATATATATATATATATATATATATATATATATAAAACGAGTTATAGTTATATCATTTTATATATATAGTTATAGAAGGGCAAAATTGCATCCACAACACATGCAAGAGCAACAAAAAAAGAATTGGCACCACAGCAGCCTGCTTAACATTTGCAGTAATCCTAAATACGACAACCGACCACTTAGACCATTGAGGCCTTAATAGTGCCACGTTTTACATCAAAGGTCAGCTGAGACACCTTTGTAATTAGCCTGTTGTGATTGGCTGAAACTGTGTGGTCGTTTAATGTGGCTTTAATAATGCCACTATGCTTCCCTACATTCAGACGCCTGCTTTAATACTGTACGTGTGTGTTCTCCACTGGAGGATAGAGGTCGGCTAAGGTCACCAGCCATCTTCTTTGTTAAAAGGCCCATCAAGAATTCTAAATAGCAGATAACGAAAGCTTAAATTGCACATTATTCTCCACATCACCGTTGCGAGTGTGAAATTACACTTATATAATCTACTACTGGTTACACAAGGGATGTGCTGAACATACTGTGGGCAAAAAAAAAAGAACGACGGCACACAGGAAGTGGTTGGTATTGGATGTGGGCAGGATTTGGCTGGCGCTTGGCATATGTAAGCCAGTATGTCCGTACAAATGCAAACAAGGTCTTTAATCGGAACAAATCATGACTAGCACCAGGGCTGTGTAAGCTGAAGCTTTGTTCTCAGAGTCGATGGGCTTATTGATGAAGATGGCATGCTTGCGTAACAACATCCTCCAGTATTAAGCCTTTGGTTCCGGTCAGACATGACCTCAAATAGTGTCAGTGACCCTTGCCAGTGTTTGCATTTTTATTTTTGAGAGATCAAGGATTTTTGTGTGGTTTCATGCAGCATAAATTTTTTATAGGACCATTTGCAAGCTCCTTGTTAATCTTCAGAGTTAAGGCTGTTTTTGTTACTGTGCCTCTAAGACCGATCAGAATCCGAATTAGAAAACTTTATTGATCCTGGAGGAACCAATTATGTTGTGACTGCGTCGCCATACAGACACTTAGAGACACTATAAAATATAAAGGATGAATAAATCTAACATTAAATGCTAAGTGCATATTTCCAGCGTCTCAAATAACTGTGTAGTTACAAGTTCAGTTACAGTAATTCACAATTGCACTAGTACAGCTACGGTAATTACGCACATTTTAGCTTCAGATTTGACTTGTGTCTATTACAGTGCAATTATATGTAAATACATGAGTAAACACTGGGGTTAATACATGTGCACTTACACAAGTTGCATGTAGTCACATTGTTAATGTGTTAATACGCAGTTATTAGAGACGCTGGAAATATGCACTTAGCATCTAATGTTGGATTTATTCATCCTTTATATAAAATGGAACCAATTGGCTGCCCTGTATTCAAAAAGCAATTCTGAAAAACTGAACATGAATAGATGCTATTCGTGACATCACAACTTCACACATATTCTTCAATATTCATTAGGTTTTATTTGTGCGCATGGTGCAGTATTTGTAAATTTTTTCGCTGTGAGTTTTCTCACATGTTTTTATGTCTGACAATAGTATGCTTTGAGCTGCATATGATCTCCAGGAGGATTCCAATCTAACATTCCAAATCCAAGAGACATATTCATAAATAATGTCCTGCTCCGCAGAAACTCACGCTGGTTTAGCTGCACCGGCTAAAAGGTCAGCTCCAACAAATTAGACTTGTCATTCCACCAACCTACGAGCTCTCTTTAAAAAAGAACATTTCAAATCACAGAGGGTGTCACTCTGAATCACTGCCAGTAGCTCAGGCAACTGTAGAGGTTGGAGTGTTATAAGGGAAAGGCATCAATGAAAAAAATGGTTAGAGTTAAACCCTTAATAATGTGATAAATGAATGCATACATGTATGTGTTTTATATAATTGAAGCAGAAATTCATTTGAATGAAAGAGAGAGAGATGAGAAAGAGAGAGCAGACCTAACATACACACACACGTACACACACACACACACACACACACACACACACACACACATAGTGTGGAGCTGATGTCCATTTCTCATCTCTATAAACCCCACCCCCCAGCTCCCAACCCCCCATTTGAATTTGTCTGTATCTGCATCTGAGTCATTACCTGTTCTTGACCCAGCAGAGTCAGCTGCTGAATGGATTTCCATGGTAATGGTTATGCGAATAATTAGTTTAATCACATAATTACAGGCTCGGGGGCCTCTCTGGCCCTCGGGAGCTCGCATCAAGGATCCCACTTGAGTGCAATGGAATCTGGCAGCAGACAGAAAGCGAACAGAGCAGGGCTTCAGACCCATCTGTCTTGCATGAAACACAGGCTAGCGTTAGCTTTTTTCTTGCTCATTAGAGCTGTACTTACGGTCTAATGAGGGACCAAGAAGGATAGCGGACAGAGTGTCCAGACACCCAGCGGTCATTCCACTTAGACTTGAAGGTGGTGGAGTTGGTTGTGCTGGACTCTAGGATATGGGCCTTTACATGTTAAAGACTTTTCTAGCACTTACAGGAGTCATCTTGTTTTTAGTTATTGTTCATCATTTGTATTAAACAAATCAATGGTTACATTTTTCTACGTTGTCTTTGCTCTACAGGAGTATTGTTTCAAAATTTTAAAAATTAACATTTTCAGGTCTTTTCTGAGTTAGAGTGTAATTTAGGACAGTAGCAAGAAGTTAATATACTCTTCCACTCTTCTTGAATATTCTGAATATTCTGCTGTTCCTCTTGTTCTACCAGGTTGGATACTGAGCACCTGTGCACAGTCGTTTTCAGGTCTCACCTGAGATGCTGTATTTGGTTGCAGGTCTGAAAACTTTCTGTAGTAGTTACTGAATAACATGTAAAATTGGAGTGACTATAATATATATGAAACATTGAATAACAATCCTGCATATAAGAGACTTTTCAAGACATGTGGAGGACTTAATAGGGTCTTATTTTGTTCTTTTTTATGGTCCAGAGAGTCCATGAAAACTTTGCAGGTGTCATGAATAAGGGGCACTAGCCGCAGAGGTCGATCACGATGGGCTTGTGGAGATAATGAGAGGAGTGACAGTGCTTGAGCGCCGCCAGATTGCTCAGTCTCGGAGGCTGTCAGAAAGCGCGACAGGGGAGGGTCTCCGAAACTGCGGCGCGTCCTTTATCCATTATGAATGTTAAGAGATGCAATGTCAAACCTGTCTGCGTGCCTTTCATTTTCGTGTCATTTTCAACCAGGCAGAAAGCTCCCACGGTTCACCTGAGGGTTGCGCATCTCTATCCACCGTTTACCGGCTTCGAGAGGCCGTGATTGACGGCGAGACGTGGCCTTTAAAGAATGGCTTGTTGTCGAGAAGTGTACATGTGGAGCCCTCTCAAAGCTAATGTATATTGCATCTCTCTCTCACTGTCACTCGATGCAATGATGCTCCTTGTCTGAGACTCAGAGCTGAACCCAGTCTCATTGTTGAACCCATTGTTGATCGTCCTACTTAAACAGACTGTCATTGAAAATGCATTTATATATTTATTTGGTTTATTACCTCTTTCTGCTACTTATTTCAAAGTGAGCCTTCTCCGATGGTGAAGAGGAACCGGGTTGTCTCTGCCTTGCTTTGATTATCATGCGCCTCTTAACACAGAGTTTTGCCCCAAATTGCAACATATTAAAAGGCAATGAGGCATTGTTGAGTTATTACAAAGTTGGTGTCTGACAGCTCGCTGAATAATCCATCAGCAGCCACGAGCTGCTGTTTAGGGAAACAAGAGTAGGGAAAATATTCACAAATTGTATGCAGGTTTATCACAGAGAGGTCAAGGAACATCAGTTGACTATTATAAGACCCAAATGATGGCGATAAATGAGATGAAAGCTTCAACAGACTGATTTATTATATGTTGTATTCTGATGACTATACAAAATGGGTTGCTTATCAATCTATTGACACAGTTCTCTGATCAGCCAGACATGTTTAGACCTGTTCTTTTTCACTTTTGTGCTGGAACTTAGGCAGCTAACAGGAAATAGAAGCTTATGTATACGACTCATGTAACGTATCAATCATAACTGTGTTAACTGATCTCAGATACATTGAATGGCATACTGTTACTTCAACATAATGGAAAAGTTCAATGATTAGGCAACTATTGTTACTAGGCAACGTATTTTTGGCCATCAGTGGCAAAATATGTTTAATAGAGCTAGACCTTCAGTTCCAGTCACGTCCATGTCTTGGTGTGCTGAAGCATTAAGATTACCCGTCACTGGAAGTATATATATATATATCTTCGACCAGGCCTAGTGATGTGTTTCACTGCAAATGTGTTCACTTTATCTACCTGAATACCATAAAAGAAAAACAAGTAATCACTTTCCATTGGCCATTTCAAAACATGTAACCCTGTGTTTTCCAACCAAAATTCCCTAGAAATTCTGAAGCCTAAAAGGTTTTTAGAAAGGAATTTCTCATCTGACTTATAATCACTGGTGAACACAGACAGAAGAAATGGAAGAAGGCAAATGAATGTGTGTGGCCATTTCCCCACCCCGTTTTTACTCCTGAGGACTTGACTGACTGCAGTTGAGGAAAGTGACACCTCAGAATAGCTCGATTGTTGGCTTGGCTGTGTGGTGTCTTTTTTTTCTATTCAGCCATAAAGGAATTTCTCTTTTTGCTGTGTCCCCATGAGGAACTGGAATGAAGAAACAAAATAATGTATTGATTTATCAGTTCACTTTATGACTGTTGGTGTGTGTGTAGAGAAAACCTGTTAGTGTCGACCCAGGGAAGATAGCTTGGGCTATGGTCCCTTTCTATAAAGTCCCAGTTGTACTTTTCCAACATTTTTTATACCTCTGTTTTGACCCTATAAGACCTAAGCCTCTCATCGGCCCTCCAACGCCAACTTTGACCGATCAAACTGTAAAAGCAGTTAATTCAGAAGTGTTATTTAGTAAATGTTGTCAAGTACGTTTCAGAGCATTGTCCTCTTGGATGGACGTAATGAATGAATTATTTAGAAGTAGGATAAGAATTCCTCTTAATGGTGTTTATGGATTCCTTGGCTACCTAAAAGCCATGGTCTTATAGTCCCAATTCTTTAAAGATAGTAAGATATCAGTCCCATGGTTTGAAAATGTGCATTGCCACATGGAACAAAGTAGGAGCAACATGTATACTGTACATATATTAGAGATATTGCAGATATTTGCAGGACAAGCTGTAGCTGTGTGTCTGGGAATGTTCAGGAGGTAGTGACACTTAACAAACACAACATGCTGTTCAAAAATCATATGTAGTGCCCCACAGTGAAATTGGCAATGGTATACGGCAGAGTAAATAACAAAAAAACAATTCTTTGCAGTCATCACCTGTCTTATGGTAACATGTAAGCACATAATGTTGTTACCCTAGGATTCTGTTTAACCAGTGCAAAAAAAAAATAAAAAATCATTAAAGGGGTTTGCTTCCAGGATATTAGGTACTGGTACTGGGGTAGCACTGTCACCTCACAGCAAGAAGGTCCTGGGTTTGTTTACCAGTGAGGGCAACTGAGGATCCTCAGGTTTTTTCATGTGTCCAAATGGATTCCTGGCAGGTGCTCTGGTTTCTTTCCACAGTCCAAAGATGCAGGTGAAGATGCAGTAGATCCTTGGTGTCTTTGTCTGTGTGTCTGCCCTCCCTCTCTCCTTCTGTTTTCCCCAGCAGATGTTTGCACCTGATTGCTCCAGACTTCCTGACAGTAGCCCAGGGCCTCGTGGGACAAGTGACCTTGCAGAGAGTCACACAGGCGCCGTGTTCCCTTATTTAGGCGGCGTTTGTCATAGCCAGCCGGAGACAAATGAGCATCCTTTTGCGTGTGTGCGCCCGGGTCACGGGGCGGCACGTGATTCTCCTCATCGCACTGCACACACACAGAGATGGCAGTGAAAAAAGAGAAGCTCTTTTTTTAACCATAGTGAAAAAAAGGGCCTCTTTTATGTTCCTATCACCGACTGCTTTTTGTGCTTGTTCCCGTCTCCTGTTAAAGGTCCCTGTCGCAGCCTCACTTTCGAACAGCTGACGTTTTTTTTTCCACTGTGGGTTACACCAGAGTTAGGTTTATTGCACCACTTTTAGCTGAGGTATAGCTGCCCCTACATAATTGCTTCCATGACTGCTAAACCCTGCATGAGCCTGTACCTGTTTCAGGAAAAACTGCTATATTTTCTTTCACTCTGTATTGAACAAACTTCTTCCCCACCATGAACCATTTCACTTAGTTATGCAGTTAGTCGGCTGTTTTAGGTTTAATTTGACAAGTTTTTGATACTTTCAGTAGTCATTGGTTTTCATCCCCTAGATCCTGTAGGACATGAGGGTCTGCAGTAAACAACATTTTGGTATAAAAATGTGTCCTTGAAACTGTGCAGAAGAAGAAGCAGAAGTTGTTTTGAAGAAACAACAAGATAAACTGTTTCAAATGATGGTGTTGTGGAGAGCATCACTCCAGTCCCTCCCACGGATCTGATCCATTTAAAAATGCCAGCTGTGTTAGAATGCATTAATGTTGCATAGATGCCGATAGCAGCAACAGTCCAGTAATACTTGAGTAACCTAAGAGTCCTATCTGCCGGTATCTGCTGTCTTCCAGCTGAGAGTTCTCATTTTGATTCTTGGTTCCTCTCAGTGGTTCTTCTTCATTATCTTAGGGACATTTTCTTTTCCAGTCATGGTTCTTCTCTGTGTTCTTCTTCTCTTAAATCCTGCACAGACAGGATTAGTTTGTGTAATTACTTTCAGAGTATCCCTGTGAGACTGCCAAGATTACAGTGGCTTTTACCTACTATAGAATGAAGAGGGGAAAAAACAGTACTGTGTGAATTGCCATGTTAATGGCCGATAATTCACCCACTAAGAAACAAGGTGACACCACTGGCACCTTTGTTAAGTTTTTGTGTGGGGTCATATTGGTGTATCCTACACACAGGTTATGGAAATGCAGCCTACTAATTCTCAAGCACCAGTCAAACAGACGTCCTTCTCTGTAATTTATCACCATATCTCTTATCCCTGTGTGAATCAGTCATAAACCTTAAAGTCATTCTGTGTTAACATTAGTTCAGGAATTATATGGCCTGAAAACATGTCCCAGTCAATTTAAACTTTAGGAAACTTTGTCCTGCTACTGTCTCCTTTGGTGATTTTGGATTGCTGCTCTGGGACAATGGTTGTTGCAGAAGGAGCCATACAAATAAAGCTAAATTCCATTGAGTTGAGAGATGGTCCTGAGCTCACGCCAACTGAGAAATCTGAGGGTTGTCCATCACTTAGCATCACAGTGGCAATTGATACTGGGACTCCTGCCCGTAATATAAAAATAAAGGAGCCAAAAATGGCCACAGAATAAACACTTTAGAAGAAGCAGTCCAGATAGAGCTGAAACAATGTGGACAAAAATGTTGTAAATCATGCAACGTAACCTGAGATTATCCAAACATTGCAAGTAGTAAGTAACAACATTGTCCTAGGCCAATCTGTAATTGACCATCAAACATATGATTTTCGCAGTCCTGTGTTAGAGTAGGAGCATACAAAATATGTAATGTTTCAAATCACTATGCAAAACCATTTAGGAAACTTTAGTTTTGACAGGGCTGTGTATTTCGTGGACAGGTCTGGCCTGAATTTGAGTAGAAAATGTTTCCTAAAATGTGCTTTTTGCTGGTTCTCTGTGGAGTCTGGGGTTATTTAACGAGAACATGTTCGCCGGGAGATGTGGGGCTGTTCCCTGAGAAATTCAATTATTTCTCGACACACGCAAGGGCAGGCTTACAGTAAGTTAAGCAAATGGGGCTGCAACAAATGGCGGGTGTGTGACACATGTACCTGTCCTTCCCCACTGAAATCCCTTCATTGCCCTCTCTCCTCACAATTATTGCCTTCTCGCAGGCGTGAAAAGAGCTGTCAGGAGTCCTATTGTTTTGCTGTCCCTATACAAAAAGCTTTTAAGCTGTTCTTATTGACCAGTTTACTGAAGTATAGGACAGCTTTAACTGCGCCATTTCTGAAGGGCATGGGTGCTTTGGGTTTTTAATACAAACGAAAGTATGGCAATGCAGCTGCCACTTAATGATCGTACATCACGATGGGGCAGTGGATAGCACCCGTAGTCTTATAGTACAAAGGTCTTGGAGTGCCAGAGGGTTCTTTCTGTCTGAAGTTGAACTGGAGATACAGAATGGCTCCCCAGGTGTGTTTGTGTTTGTGTGTGTGTTCGACTGGTGTCTTTTCACCCTGTGACCACTGGGACAGCCTCCAGCACCTCCTGCAAGCTTGGTTAATGATAAACAGCTCAGATAATGGATGGACTGTGTGCCTCCTACATGTGCTCACACTAGTCATTGATCTGGGGTCATTTTGAATGTGCATGGCGACACACGGGGCATCACCAAACCCTAAAGCTCGACTGCCAGAGCTGAGGGGGAAAATCTTTACTTGTTTGTGTGTTTGTGTGCACTTGAAAGTCAATATTTCTTAATGGAGATTGGCAGGAACAACACTTACGCCATTTGTTTGTGTCGACAGTTGTTTCAGTATTACAGCAGATGAAACCTCAAGGCTGTATCTGCACATCTGCTCACCTAAACGTATCGTAAAAAAGCATGGGCCTGCGTTGTGTTGGGAACAGAATCCTGGCGGGATCCCTCTGCTTCACGTCCCCTGGAGAAATTGACATTAGTTTAACTTGTTAATCTGTTTAAATCCACATATCCTGATTAATTAATTAAATCAGCGCAAACCTGCACTCGTGCAGACAATTGCTTTTTAGGTGCCTATGGATTACTTAATTATAATCATAATTACGGTGATAATTAAGGGCTTGATTGAGTCTGCAAAAACTTGCAGTGAAAGGCACAAACTGAAATGTAATATGCTTATCTGTTAGATACAATGTGGCTACGTGAAGTAAAGACTGATTTATCAAGTGTGGAGCTGTTAACACGACAAGTTCTTGCTTGTAAATTGGGGTACAAAAGATAAATTCCAGAATTCATTTAATGGACCTTAAATGAATAGTCGCTGAGGGAGTTATATTTAGATATACTGAAGCCACATCATCCCAACACCATATATGCATATAAATATATCATAATATATTACTGTTGTACTAGCAGGTGCAGTTAATAATCTATATCCATCTTAACATCCAGCTTTGTAATATGGTGTTCTTCTACATGCAAAACTAAGATAAAAAATAAAATATAATACCAGATACACGCTCCCACTTCAAGTCATGCTGATTAGGTGTTGAGGACACTCAAGCATGGTGGTCACACTCTTCTTATAAAATAGTTTGGTGAAAAGCTAATTTACAGTATCAGTGAAGGGTTGTTGTTGTTAAGAAATTGATTTTTTTAAAAAAAAACATAAAAACTTTAAATAAAACAAGCTGTTTCTGGTTTCCAAAATCCACTGGCATGCTATTTAGGACACAGTATTGTATAAATGCATCTTTGCAACTATTTGTGTTTGTCTCACATTTAAGTGTAAGCCCTTAGATTAAAATGTCTTTCTCATTTTCATTATTATTATTATAAATGCATTTACACTTGCTAGCTTAGGATGCAGAAAGCAGTAAAAATAGATTTGAAGCTTTGTGTCATTATGTCATATGCAGGCAGAGACCGGCGAACACAGATCCATTGCTGTGGTCATTTATTCAGGACAGAAAACAAACGGCACGATGACCGGCAGGAAACATAAACAGGTGCACAACTCAGGGTAACTCTAAAGCGATCGACTCATAGGGAGTGACACAGACTGGAACATAAATAAAGTCAGTGATCAAGGGGGAACAGAAACAGGTGAGCACACCACGTGACAACCCAAAAAATATCAGAA
>JBBPDB010000134.1:11229932-11240810 GCA_037974465.1 Brachypetersius altus
AAAGGCATGACAGAAAACACAAAACCAAACAGAACAAAACAGAAAACAGTGGCCACTAACGGCCACCAGCCGTGACAGAATGGAAGGGGGCAGTGTGCAAAAAGGGTATTATGCTCAAAGCCCTCGCCACCCTTACTTACCTGTTTACAGTGAATATATGAATATGAAATTATCACCATCACTACTACTGTTCCCTGTTCAGATTATGACTGTTCAGCAGATGTCCTGGTGCATGCTTTGCAGAGAGCTTGTAGCAACAGACCATTTACTACTTTGTTAAATTGTGTCAGTCTCATCCTCAGTATTGGTGGTAATCTGGTGAAGCTTATGGTGTCAGACTTTTGTCAACAAAGAAATGAATTGTTTTCTATAAGGGCCAAGGCCAATCGAAGTTTGTAAGAAAGTGATTTCAGGGGGCTCTGTCTTTGTCGCTGAAGAAAAGCAAATTCTGAGGTAAAGATAGGTTGCAAATCTGGAGGAATTTGTTCTTATCCAGCTGGACAAATTTCCCCTGAGTGTCAGAGTGAGGCTCATCTGTCCACCTTTAAGATAAATGTACAGAACAGCCCAGTGAGTCCTTGCAGGCTGACACATTGATAAGCCTTTAGGAATGCTGACCTGTTCAGTGGGCTGAGCAGAAGGGCTATTTTGCTTGACAAGACTTTAATTGAGACCATAACAAGGACAAGTTGTTAGAACATACAATACTGATTGTGCATTCTGCCTTGTTTCTGTGTTGTTTTCTCAAACTGATGTTTGTGTTGTAATAGGCCTTTTTGTAATGATCTGTATCTGAAAGCAAACCTTAGAAAATATTAGAATATTAAATATTATTAAAAGGGAAATTGGGAGCAGAGATGTTAGACTGTGGCAAAAACGGATCGTTTTGGCTTTAAGTTACAATAAGACATTTTTAAGTGAATAAGCCGTGGATAAACAAAAAAAACACAGCTTGTTTGACTGTAAAGTTCTGTATATTCTGTTTAATTGTCTAGTCTCTGTTGTTGGTTATAAAAGTGCATTAGTATACTTTTTATTTAGTATAGCGCTATAGTTACTAGGTACTACAGTGATTGCTTTCAAAACAATATAAGTAAGAAATATTTATCAACATGAGCAAAGATCGATGAACCTTCAAGACCTTGGATTTATTAGCCCCCCATTATTTAGTATTTTTTAACAGAGCACCACGGAATCATTCCTTTTAATGTGTTATAAGACCCGAAAACATAGTGAAGAAACATTTCAACTGGATTCAGGTTAACAGACTGGGAATACCATCACAAAAGGTTCATTTTGTATTTATTTGACCATTTTTGAATGGATTCTAAAGTGTTCTCTGGACTATTAGCCTAACCCTGTCCATGTTTCTTCACAAAGAAAGATAGATTTAATAAAAAATCTCTTGGAGCTTCTTGGAATCCATAATGCCATAAAAGCAAACAGTACTACCAGGACCTTAGAAGGTGAAACAGTCCCACAGCATCCCAGATCCTCCACCATATCATGCCAGTAATTCTGCAAGGCACTGTATGTATAGGCACTGTCTAGTTTCTCTTACAGAAGCTCAAAGTTTTTTCAGGTTTGTCTCCACCATTTTGTTTAAACATGAGTCTGCCACTACTGACCAGTCAGAAGTGACCACATCTTTGAAATGTTCTCGACATGAAACACCAATGGCATCAGGTGTCACAGCTGCAGGAACTTCCTCCTAGTTAGAGTTGCTCTCTGATATGCAGATAATGATCACGACTCACAACAACTACCTGTTTGTGCTGGTGGTTCACCAACATCCCTACCCACACTGAGAATGTCTTTAGATGCAAAAGCTGGTGTTAATTTTCAACAGTACCTGTGTTGCTATCCAAAAAACATTTCCTGAACTGAATTGGTAACTACGGCTAAAAGATCAGTAGCCATTTGTAGCCCAAAGCTAAATAGCAAACTGCATGTTAGTCTAGCATTATAGTTCCTTCCTTTTAAGTAGTGTTAAAGTGTTGTAATTTGGTAATCATTTGCAATTTTGTAATTTGACTGTGATTTGCATATTCAAAGTGATATTTCTACTGTTTTAAAGACCTGGCAACACAACTGCAAATATTAAAATGTTTCCAATTAGCCTAAAGAGTGATCATTTACCAAATCATTCAAAAATAATAATAAATGATCGAGTGTCAAACTGGAACACTGCATTTGCAGGAACTTCAGTGATTGACAATGATCTAGCCACCCCCACAGCGGAAGGCCTTTGTTTTTTAAGCTTTTATATTTTAGCAGATCAGACCTTCAGAACTGATTGTAGCCATGAGGGAATGCGTTAGTGACTAAGGAATTCGGCCAATTGTCCAAACACTATTGTTCCTTGGAACCTTGCATCACCAAGATTTATTTATCGTTCATTTCAGGCCACAGTTTGGTATATTCTGTTTGGTGTATTCATCATGAAATGTGTAAAGTGTAGCTTTTGTGTTTAATTCTTTCAACAACAAAAGGGATGTGAGGTTTTGTTGTGACAATGATTGTTTGATATAGGACTGGGTAGACCAGCAGGGTGGCTATGATAGGCTATAATGTGAGCATCTGTCTGATCAGTAAGTTCAGCCAACAACTTGCTGGACTCTGACTGGCAGCTCAGACACCCAGAGACAGTAGAGATAGAGAGTAGCATCTCTATTAGTAACCTGCTCTTCAAAGCTGAGTGCGGAATTTTGGAACTGATCCATCAAAGGGTGGGCACTTCAGACATCACTGTTTTTAAAATGCCAGCTAGCTTGCTCAGTGTAGTCAGGCAGGCTTTGGGCTTGTTTTAGATGAACTGTGCCTTGCCTTGGTGTCAAGCGTTGCCAGTTGGAGTCAGGGAAGGAGCTTAAAAGGGAGAGGGAGAGCCTGAAAGCTGGCAGCTGTTCCAACGTTTACCAAACAGTATAAGTTTGAATGTCACATGTGGGTGCTGTTGCCTCACACCTTCAGGGTTGGGGGTTCGAATCCGGGTCCTGGCCTTGTGTATGGTATTTGCATGTTTTCCTCGTGGTGGTTTGGGTTTCTCTGGTTTGTCTCACAGTCCAAAGACGTGTGTCAGGGGCATTGGAGGTAGATCTGGTGCCGCACACAGATCTGGTTCCTGCCTCACACCTGTATACCCCTGGCTAGGCTCTGGGTACCCACAACCCTAGTAAGGATTTATCAGTTACAGAAAATTAATGAAAGAACGAATGAGTGTCGCATGTAGTAAAATATTGCATGACATAATATTTTATTCTAATCTATTATTTTTTCTATTTTTTTTCAATTCTAGTTTTTCTGCCCTTAACTTTGTCCTGGTGACAGGGTGTTCAACCTCCCTGTCGTGATTTACCTTGGGAGGGAAGGGGACGAGACAGGCGAAGGTTTATTTACAAGTGACAAAAACCAGAACATAAAGAAACCTGGCGCTGGGGCCGAAACAAACAGGAAACAGGAATAACGTAAGGCAATGGACACATGAGGAAGGGTAGCAGACACACACTATAAATACAGAACATAATCAGACCAGAAACACAGGACAGGTGAAAACAAAAGGGCACGTGACAAAACTCAGGACTTCAAAATAAAAGAACCCCAGAACACACAGGACAGAAAACAGGGAAAACATAAACAGTGGCCACTAGCGGCCACTGATCATGACACCTGGCCATTTTCTGCCGTGACCAAGCAAATTACCCACTTGTGGGACTAATAAAGATTTATCTTATCCTTTCTTATTTAAAAATCACAAATTACAACTAGTTGTTTGTCAGATTCACTAGAGCAGATTCTAGTAAAAAACTGCTGCTCCCATTAAGGTTACAGTGCCTTGTACTATGGTGACATACCAACAGACAAAAACAAATCAAACTTGCATGCATTCTATTAAGCCAGGCAGGGATCAGCCAGCACAGCACTGCATCAAGTTGAATAAGCCTTTTAATTCATGTCGGATGAAGCTGTGGTAATGAATGTGTTTACATTTCCTGTTAATCAGAACTCATAAACAACTGACAAACAATTTTACAGTTATTTATAGGTCATGGTGTTTGAACATGCAATACTAAATTGTTGTAGCACATCTACTGGCTATTTAAAAAGCACAGTGCCTGAAGAAGAAGGAACCATTGCCGCTTATTGTAGTTTTTGAGCATTCTGAAAATGATACTTTTAGCTGACCATCTAGTAGAGTGTGAACACACCACATGTGAACACACCACAACACAGCACACAATGTAAAATGATTTCTCTGCATTGAACTCATTCATCAAGTGAAGCAGTGGGCTGCCACAAAAAGAGTCGTCTGTGGAGCAGTGTGTGGGGATGGTACCTTCCTCAAGAGTACCTCAGTGGTGCCAGTAGCAGTCCTTGGATTTGAACCCATGGCCTTTTGATTGCAGCAGCAGGTCCTCAACCACTAGGCTACCAGCTGCCCCAAACTCATTTTAAAGCTTTGTAGTTTTAAAGGATCAGCACTGGAATTAGACTGTGGCTCCAGTGCACCCCTTAAGTTAGCAGTGATTTTATTTCATTTCAAAAGCTGCGATTAAGCCTTTAATCAAACTTACTTTGAAAACACTCAGTTTGTGGCTTTCTGTTGAGACATGCATATTAAGTACAAGTCAAACCTCAGATTAATAATGCACTGAAGAGGATTTCAGCTTAATGTTTTTGACTTTAGATACATTAATTGGGAAAATCCCCATCCTGATTAATACTTCCAAATTTTCTGCTTGGAGTTTTTGCATAGTCTATAGTTGACAGTTCATCCCTTATGGCAAACAAACAGATTGGCAGGGAATGGAAAGGTGTGAAGTTTTGTTTATAGCATTATAGAGTGTGTGTGGTAATATCGGCTGTTGATTTAAGGGCAGGGTTAACATGAGGATAAATGAGCTGCATTTCTAAATTGGCCTAGTCTAAAGAGATCAAAGATCCATTCACACTTAGCTGAACGATTCAAATCATATCCAAGCTAGTTTCTCATAAACAAGAATGCCTAAATGCATTGGCTCGAGATCTGCCTCCAGGCCATGAGCATATGGCATGAGCAAATTTCATCACTAGACCTTTCGCATATACATTTGAGAATGTAAAAAGCTCTAAACTTTTTTAATCTAAATGGGAAGATGCATTGGAATGGGTTATTACGGTAAATGAAATGCGATAGCTGGCCAATAATCAAATCAGACTTTCACCCTCTTTGATGTTCAGAGGCACTTATAGCCCATCTTCCCTTTCCCCGGCTGTGAAACAGATATTGGTTCTGGAGATGGATGGAGTGTGTGTGGCCAGTACTTTCCTAAAGATGGTCAGGACTTGGTAAAAGAACGAAATGCTCACCAATTAGTCTAAATAGGGCAATAGCGCTGGGTGATGAAATTCAGTGCCACTTTTTCCAAATATATGATGACCAATGACATTTAAAGTGGCATTAATAAAGGTTATAAACTCATGCTTCTGTACTGGTTTTCTGTGTGTTGCCAGACAGTCAGGACAGTGCATATTTTTATGGGTGTAATATAAACTTTTAATCTTAAAACTTATAAAGCAGTTAGCTTGGGTGAAGATACGGTACATGGACAAAAGTATTGAGATGGGAATTTGTTCCCATTGAATCTGTAGAGCATTTATTAGGTCATGCAGTGATGTTGGATGAGAAGGTCTGGCTCACAATCTCCATTCAAGGTGAGCCCAAAGGTGTTGGATGGGGTTGAGGTCAGGGCTTTGCGCGAACCGGTCAGGTTCATCCACACCAAACTCATCCAGCCATGTCTTTATGGAGCCTGCACAGAAAAAAAACCCGTGGATGTTACCCGTGTTATGTTGTCGGCTCGTTGTTATGAAAATGCTGTTAATAAAGCTGTGAGTATACACTGGATTTACGTTTATTATTATATTTTAAAGATACACCATTATTATATATTTAAAATATCCCCATTTTTATGCGTATCATTTATTTGTATAAATAAATTTATTTGTATTTGAAACAGAGGCCAAATTCCCTTAGCCATTCATCACCATGGGAATGATTATAGGTGAAAAAAAAAACAAAAGTCAAAAGAAGGATGTTATTAAGGACAATTATTTGGAAGGTATGCCTGAAGAGAGCCTTTTCTTCTCATCCAAGCACCCAGAGTTCACTAGATGCTACATCTTTGACTGGAACCAAATTCTGTGATCACATGAAACAAAGAAGGTAACAAACACTCGAGGGGAGGGTTTGCGTTAAGATGACTATCCAAAAAAGAGCCTAATCTCCACTGTTAAGTATGGTGGCGGATCTGTCATGTTTAGGGGCTATTCTGTCTAGAAATGCCCTAGGAAAATCGTGGGCCCCTTGAAGTAGCAGAAGATTTGAAAAGAAATTCTGGCAGCCTCTGCCAAAAAGCTGAAACTGGGGCATGGTTGGATCTTCAAGTAAGGCTATGATCCAAAACATACCTCTAAATCCACACAAAAATGAGTGCAGATTCAAAATCACAGTCCCAGTCTAAACACCACTGAAAATCTGTGTCCAAGGAGGATCTGGAGAGGTTCTGAAACGGCCATTGCTTACTCTATATTCCCAAACTCTTCCAGCACTCGTTGTTTTTATGTGAGCAAAGGGAATTGCATCTAATGTACATTATGGCAACATCTTGCTAGCGTTCAAATTCCATTAATTAGTCATTTAGACTGATCCAGAAATGTGTCATTTGTTTGCAGTACAAGTGTATATACTTAATGGCATTTACCCTTTATTCATAATAGAGAAGTGATTAATTATAGCACGAAGTAGCGGAGTGTTGTTCCCATGAATCATCATTAAACGCCAATTGGAACCGACTGAGTGTGGGAAAACACTCCATAAAGCATACTATATGCCAAAGAGCAAATATGGGTCACTGAAAACGGATATAAAACTTTGGAGTCTAATTGTGGTGTGGTGAGAGCTAAACAGAAGCATGCCAAAGCGTGCTTTGATTCACAGGGCGGGGCTGCTCAAGCCTTTCTGAGTTCGAGTGGTAGCAAAACAGATGGCAAACTGTCCGATGCTTATTGTAATTAATGAAGCAAAAGAGCTTCTCCCTCGATTGTTTTTGCAGAGCAGAACATGAACTGCACATCCAGAAGTTAATATACAGAGAAAATGAGTTCAAAAATGCTTTCGGCCGAGAACTCATTACTGTACATATGAGGAATGTTCTGGGGTGACGATTGCAGAGCACTCCGCATTTGCATTCATATTTGCATGCGCAGATTAGTTTTTGTTCCCAAGCAAAGGCGTTGACATTGACAAAAACCTGAAATAAATCAGCAGAACATTCAATCAAAAAGTAGACGGATATTTTTTTCCCCTGATTTAGCAGCATGCATTCATTTCATACATCGGAGTGGCATCAATCAAACGCTGCGTCTATTTCCCAAAGGTGTTTGTCAAGGCTTAAGTAGAGAAATCAATGTAAATAGAAATATCCGGGCTGGTAAATATTATTTTTAGGGTTTTTTTGTTTGTCTGTTTGTTTGTTTGTTTGTTTGTTTGTTTGTGTTTTCTGTAGCGCTTGAGAGTGGGTCTTGATTATATTTCAAAAGCTGTTGCCGAGGGCATTGAGGCCATTTCCTGCTCTAACACAGTGTAATATAATATAATCTCAATAAGATGATATTCTTTTAGTGTACAAAAAACCCCCAAACAACAAAGATGCACACACTTTAGCTCGGACAAATCTCTTCTCCTGGCACACAGCCAAGCCATATTCATGTTCCATCGTCTCCCATTTCCTTGCAACAAGCAAAACGCTGACAGCAATTAGAGCAAGAGACATGACTGCAGATCCAAACCACTTTAGCCATGTAATGCTAATGTGATATTTATATCTTCTCAGAGTGCATATTTTCATTGTGTGCTTTTGCTTTAACAAATAAAAGTTGATGCAAGGTTTAGAAACCCAACAAATAGTGCTTGCCCTGAAATTCCTATTAGCGCAATCATGGTTTCTGCCACAAAACTGGCAGCATCAGCTTTAGCTGGTGGATACTTTTGAGGAGTCCTAAAGCCAGAATACAGCAAGTGGAGAAACATGAATTTTTGGGTGAAAATAGTATTTGATCATTTTAATTAGGAAATGTCAGTCGATTTCAATTTCTCTGATGGAATGATCACTAGGGGACCCTGCAGAAAGAAGGTATGGCTGTGGCTGTTTCTGCCTTCCTCAATGCTAATTCAGTACTGAATATGTACAAAGTTTCCTTTCATTTTGGAACAAACCACCATTTGGGCAAAAAGAATGTGAAAAGGAATAAAGTTCATTCTTCAGTGATGTTTCATTTTTTACCTATAAATACTATAATCAAGTATAATATGCAATAATGAAATTGCAAACCGGGTGAGGGGTGAGGATGCAGGATGTCTATGTTAAACAATTATTTGTAGTTTAGTCCCTCGCTTAACTGCCATTGATCCAATCAGAGTATTTGCGTTTGGACCATGTACAGAACTCATTAAAATCTGCCCCCGAAGTAGGTGGTGTGCGCATGAGGCAGCTGGTGGCAACAAGCTGGTGGTTAACAAATAACCCCTGTCATCAGAAGGCTTTGGGTTCAAATCCCACGACTGTCAGTTGCACCACTAAATTACCCCGGAATCCAGATGTGGTGTGGTGTGTTCACATGTGACAGATGGTTTAATTTCAAGCTTTCATGGAGCCATAGACAAATGGATCAGCAAGTGGAACTGAAGTTTTCTGTGTATCTTGCTTGGATGCGCTGCAGTATGGATGAGAGTGCATAGCTACTTTGAAACTATCGCAGTTCATCCAACAGTAAAGGCAGCACAGAGCATCTTTTATACAGTGACAGAAAACACGACACAAAGAAAACAGCAGCTTCACAGGCTAATCCATTTTACTATGGCTAACACCAATACTCTGGATCAATGGCAGTTAGGTCAGACCGAGTTAAACAAAGCACTAAACTACGAATAAATGTTACCATAGACATCCCCTATCCCCACCCTCCACTTCTTTGAAGTACATATTAGTCTAACTCTTGACACAAGCACCGTCCAGAATACTGGCTCTTAAATTTGTGGATAATGATTGTCCTATGTTAAACGACCTGATTTATGCAAGAGCAAGACCCCCTCGCCCCAGAGTTTGCACAAATTCTGTTTAAATTATTAAACAGTGAATCATGATAGCACCAGCCAGTTTAAACCAGTGTGTAAATGAACACTGTTGTAATGATGTCTCTTTCTGCCCTGCAGGGTATTTGACAGTGACAATAGAGCCCCTGCCACCTGTTGTTGTTGGAGAGACGGTGACGCTGAAGTGCAACTTCAAGACTGACGGCAGATTGCGGGAGATTGTCTGGTACAGGGTGAGTGGAAAACCATTTTCTGGAGGAAGTTGCCGTTGTCATTGCTGTTTACGCACAGCGCCACACTACGGTTAAGATCCAAGTAGCGTAATTGCACTCATTACCGCAGTGATCCGCAGAAAGAACCTGACTACGTTTGGCCTCGGAGCATAGAAGCCACATGGTCTGAAAAACTGTTTCCGTTTTCATGCAAGCTGCTCCATTTATGCTTTAGCTTCAGAGGTTTTCTGCCTGTCTGGTTTGAGCCACAAAATAACTCTCACCGCAAAACACAAAAGAGAAGCTTGTAGAGTCAAAGCAACAGCATAGTAAATATATACTATATTGTAAAAGTGGATGTAATATAATGTAATATTTTTTTTGAATTATGAAAATCAATCTACTGTCATTATTATTAATAGTAGGAATAGTAATCAAGGATGGACCTTTTGAGTGGCCATGGAACATTACTTATTAAATTAAATTACTTATACAGCACTGTGCAAACATTTTGAGCCACCCCTCATTTATTTATATTCTACTTTGAATCAGCTTGTTGGTGCAAAAATACATTTTTATGTTTGTCACACAATCTGTGGCATATTGAGTAGACTAAATTATAGAAATAGGAATATATATTTTCCTGCAACAGACTGCAAAGATACAAGAAGCCTACATAAAGGAGTTCCAACCACTCAGCTTTAGGCACCATCAGTATACTGATCACCGCCTGATCACCTGGAACCATCTGCACCTGTTTCTTCACTGGTTTAGGACTTGAGTTAGATGTGCTTTGTTCTGCTTGAATGATTCGTACAAAGGGCACTTTGTGGCTTAACAAATCAACTAATCAGGTTCAGGGACTGGAATGAAAATGAGAGGAAACCTGTGAAAATCCTTCAGGAAACCTGGAGAATTCTTCCTCAAGACTCCATTAAAAAGTAAAAGGTCTAGCTCTTTGGCATCACAGGGTTGGCTCAATACTTTTATATAGTACCATATATTTGATAAATGGTCTTAGTAATGGTAGTAATGGTATACTGTTAGTATTAATATCTGTATTAATAGTAATACATTAATCAGTGAAAGTGACCATTTTGTCATACGTGAACACACCACTGCACACAGTGTGAACAGCATGAAATTCTTCCTCTGCATTTAACCCATTGACCAAGTGAAGCAGGGGGCTGCTACGAACACGGCGCCCGGGGAGCAGTGTGTGGGGACGGTACCTTGCTCAGGGTACCTCAGAGGTGGCCTAGCGGTCTTGGGGATCGAACCCGGACTTTCTGGTCGCAGGGCGAATGCCCTAACCAATAGGCTACCGGCTGACCTAATTAGGGGCATTTGGGTCTAAAACTAGCCTTAAATATTTTCTTTATTTCTTGGTAAATATGTTGATGGTTTCTCTCACCTTCATAATAAGAAGAGGGTTTTTGTAGTCAAATATCTCTCTCAGGAGGGTGGAGGTAGCTCAGTGGGTAGGATACTTGCCTCCGGACCAAGAGGTCATGGGTTTGAATCCTACCTTCAGCA